>PVLC010022207.1:0-26985 GCA_004027655.1 Graphiurus murinus | reverse complement strand
AGAAATAAGCAGTTTAGAAAACAAACCAGTGAGTAAAATTCTTATGGGGTCAGGTGAGAAATTAGATATCAGAGTTGTTAACTATGTTATAAAAAATGTCCAGTTATCAACAACAATAAAGACGTACAAAGAAATAGGAAATACTGCATTCACTGGAAAAGGCCAAAACCAAAATAAAAATGTACTTTAAGAGCCCAATTTAAAAATGTACTTTAAGAGCCCATATTTTTTATTTAAAACAAAAAGACTTGTAAAGTCTGTTATTATAAGTATACTTAATGACCTGAATGAAACAATTCTAAAAAAGTAAAGAGAAGTGTTTGAATGGCATCTCGTCAAAGAGATAATAACAATAAAGACAGAAACTATAAAAAGAACCAGAGCTGGGCGTGGTGGCGCACGCTTGTAATCCCAGCATTCAGGAGGCTGAGACCTGAGGATCCGGGTTCGTGGCCAGCTTTAGCTTACCTAGTGAGGCACTCTGCAACTTAGTGAGACCCTGTTTCAAAATAAAGAATAAAAAATGGGGCTGGAGGTGTAGCTCGGAGGTAGAATGCCAGTGCGTTCAATCCCCAGTACCGCAATAAATAAATAAATAAATAAATAAATAAATAAATAAATAAATAAATAAAAAATAAAAAAAGAACCACATAGAAATTCTGGAGTTTAAAAGTACAGCTGAAATGAAAAAATTCACTGGAGGTGTTCAACAACAGATACAAGTTGAGAGATGGAAGAATCAGCCAATTTAAGGATAGAGCAATAAAGATTATTCAATGTGAGGAACAAAAACAAAATAAAGAAAAATGAATAGAATCTCAAGAGACCGATGAGGCACCATCAGACATGACAACAGAGTTATAATGGACACCCTAGAAAAAGCTAAAAAGGCAGAAGTATTTAAAGTATTAATGGCAGAAGATTCTTCAAATTTGCTGAAAAAATATAATTTATACATTCAAGAAATTCAGCATAAGCCAAGTAGGATAAACCCAAAGAGACCCACACCAAGATACATCCTATTTTAATTTTAAAAAGTGACAACAGGAAAATCTTGAAAGGAACAAGAAAAAATGATTTGTCACATACAAGAGATCCTCAGTGAGATTTATAGTTGACTTCTCGTTAGAAATTCTGGAAAAATAGAAGACATTTTCAGTGTTGAAAGATTATCAACCAGGAATTCTGTAGGAAGCTGAACTCTTACAAAACAAAACACAACAAAACACACAAAAAACAACAACCCTGAAAGAATTTGTTGCTAAGAGACCTGCTCTGTAAGAAATATTAAAGGGAATCCTTCAGGTTGAAATGGAAGGATACTAGATGATGAACTCAAATTCACATGAAATAAAGGACAATAGTAAAGGGGATAGACTTGTTTTGTGAAAAACTTGTATAAAATATATTTTTGTAACGTTTTTCTCCAATCTTGTAAAACACAATTGAATAAAACATAAATAAATGGTGTCAGGTTTATATAAAGGTGTAATTTGTATGACAAGGTGACAAGGGAAGGGAAGAGAATGAAGGTATATTGAAGGAGTGTTTTGTGTCATTTTTAACTTATATTAATCCAGAAGAGAATGTTTTAAGTTAAAATGCTAATTATAATCCCCATGGCAACCACTAAGAAAATAACTTAAAAAGTTATAGTAAAAGAAGCAACAGGAATGAAAAAAGTATACTACGAATATGTAACACAAAAGAAGGCAGAAATTGAAAATGTTAAATGCTTAAATATACCCTTTGAAAGAGAGGCAATAATGTATAATTTCTAAAGTAATGTATTCATGTAATATTTGAGGAGAACTCATAGCATATTGGTTCATGGATCTTCTTAGGAGTCTGATTTTGTGATACTATCAGTTACTACTCAGTAGATTTAAAAAATATATGGTATAAAAATGGGTAGTAGCTGCATAATTTTACATCCTACCAACCCTGTATAATGGATTCAGTTTATCCATATTCTCACTAACAATTATTTTAACTGTGGCTAGCCTTTCCATTAATAATAGATTTTTATCCTAGGATAACATATTAATCTTTATTTTCCTCCTAAAGCAACTGAGTAGTTATTTTAGAATGTTTCATAAAACTTTTACACATCTTTACACTCTTTTCTGTCCTTAAATACTGGAACACTGGTTGGAGCCTGTGTTCTAAACATGTTAGAATGAATGAATAAAACTGTACATTTGAATTCCTTCATAGTTTAACAGTTATGGTCTTCTGGAATGTGTAAGAAACTACACATTCCAGAATCACTACTTAAAAGACAGAGTTAAGATAGAGTTTTGTCTCTGTCTCTAGTTTAAAAAATGGCAAATGTCCTTTAGTGGTTTCATCTTATTGGTGATTGCTGTTCCTGGGCTGCTTTCTCTGTTCCTCTGTTTCCAGGTAATCCATAAATGCCACACTTGGATGCATAACTTCATTGTATACTTGATGTGTTACTTGAACTGAATATTGTATCCATTTCACTTAACCCTTTTGAGTTCCTCACTCATTTTTCACACGTTTCTTGTGCTAGAGTATGCTTGTATTGCCATAGACTTTACTTCAGGCTGGTAGGTAGCTTCCAATGCCATATATTTGATGATCCTGTCTAGCCATTTAATAATAAGTTTAGATGATGTTTTTGTTTATGTTCAAGATGATAGAAGACTTACTAATCTGTTTTTAACAGTTTTGTAAGTTTGGTCATTTTCTGTTTTGCAGACATTAAGATTGGTTGAGACTTCAGTGTTGCATTGTTTCTAATCTTTGACTTCAAGGACTATGTTGCAATATTATTGTAAAACGGTTGTAGAAAAGGAAAGAAAAACACTGCATTTAGAGACATCTCTAGTCAGTTTGTGACTGTCACTTGTAGGCTGACTTACCTTTAGATATGTTTCTTATCCTTTCTGAGTTAGAAATCTCATCTGCAAATTGGAGATAATGATACTTAACTTTTGTTTTAAAGGCCTTGTTTATATTGTGAGCTTGTGTTTGGGGGAAGTTTTGTTGCTATTGGGGATTAAGCCCTGCCTGGTAAGCAGGCATTCTAACACTAAGCTACACCCCCTGCCCTTTAGGGGGAGGTCTTATAACCAAGGAAGCAATCACAGTTTCCTTCTTGCAACTGGTGAAGGTGAAGGGACTTTCAAACTTGAGTGGTAATTATGTGGTCTATATTTGATAGGGAATCTGTCCTAGGAGATTGGTTCTCATAGTTTTACTGACGTTTGACAAAGTTAGTCAAAACAGCATAAAAATGACACATATATCCCACTTACATTTTAACTTAAAACATATATATGGACCATTTTTTGATTAGGACCAAGGACATTCTTTCTAGTATAGGGTTGCTGAGTGCAACTCCAGGTCTTTGTAAATCTATATTCATAGTAAGTCGTATCAACTTTATACTTTGTTTCCTTATTATAGATTTAAAATGTAGACAATCGCAGAGCAGTGGTTTTCAAAGTATGGTTCCCAGCGGCATCATGTGGGAATTTCTTAGCACATAAATTCTTTCGTTTCACTCAGACCTACTCATTCAGAAACTACAGAGAGTAGGGCTCAATATTCTGTTTTCACAAGGGTTCTATGCTCAAGTTTGAGAACCTTTACAGTTTTATGTTTTTTGCCAGTTTTTAAATATATCTCTTACTTTTGCCTGTTTCAATAGCAATATTTTTTTAGTGACTTGCCTTTATCAAATCTTTTCAAAGCACTTGACATAGTTTTTTTTTTTTTTTTTTTTTTGCGGTACTGGGGATTGAACCCAGGGGCATTCTACCTCCGAGCTACACCCCCAGCCCTATTTTTTTATTCTTTATTTTGAAACCGGGTCTCACTAAGTTTCGGAGTGCCTCACTAGGTAGCTGAGGCTGGTCGCGAACCCGGATCCTCTGGTCTCAGCCTCCCAAATGCTGGGATTACAAGCGTGCGCCACCACGCCCGGCTTTGATACAGTTTTTTAAAAGATACCAGACCTTTTACTTTTGCTTTCATGTCTAGTACTTAATTAAATTATCTACTTGCAATAACAATAAAACTCCCTTAATGTGGTGTTGGAGCAAATACTACTGTTCTGGGTGAACATACAAGCCAGCATTTGAAAGTGTGAGGGGCACGCTGAAGAGGAGCTCCAGGCTGTGAGTTCATCAGACTGTGGCCATCTCATTATGTTTGGAGAGAAAATGGTGATTTGGGGTTCACACAATAAGTTGAGTAAGGCAAGGTTGGTCAAGAGAGCTTCCTCTATATCTTTTTCTGTATAGGTTTATGATTTCTCTGACCTGTTTATTTTAACCTCTAGTTCAAGATGTGCTTTAGGCTTTTTTTCTTAGTCGTCTACTAGCGTTTGAAATTTGTTTTTAGAAATTCTCAGATCTCAGCCAGGCGTGGTGGTGCATGCTTGTAATCCCAGCATTCCGGGAGGCTGAGACTGGAGGATCCAGGGCAAGGCCAGCCTCAGCTACTTAGTGAGGCACTCTGCAACTTAGTGAGACTCGGTTTCAAAATGAAAAATAAAAAAAAAAAAAATTAGGGCTGGGGGTGTAGCTCGGAGGTAGAATGCCCCTGGGTTCAATCCCCAGTACCGCAAAAAAAAAAAAAAAAAAAGAAAAAAAAAAAGAAAAAAGAAATTCTCAGATCTCTTAGATCAAAAATTAGGGAGCCCAGCAGTTCATATGGAAAACTGTTGTAATGTCAAACAGGAGACTTCGCAGTAGCTAAAAATTTGAAGTAGAAAATGATAGTGACCTCTTTTTTCCTAGTCCAAGATTGCAGCTTTTGCCCCAGCTTACACTATCTACTCTGATCTTGAGGAAATTAGTTATATATGGGGATAATTTTTCATAAAGTGCAGGAGAAGTATTTGCCCACATTGAGATCCTTAAGAAATTATGTAAATTGGTCTGGACTCTGGCCTGCTGAAATGAAAACGTTGTTCTTTGGCAAAATGCTAAATGGCATTTTGATTGAGCGACTTTTTACAGTATATTTTATTTTAATGTATATTTTATTTTTATTTTAATGTATGTTTTAATTGTATATTTTAAACCACATTGCTGATCTCACAAAGGGAAAGGGCTTAAATAGCCTGTGTAAATCAGCTCAGGATCATCTTATTACTGCAATAATTCCTTCACAGTGTTGCCATGCAACATTAATAGAAAGCTACATAATGAAAAGAAAATAACTATTGCATAACATTAGGATACTATAACAGTTATCCAGTAAAATGTCAGTTCTAGACCTACTAAAAATGTTTCCATTTGAATTTGATATTGTCTAGCTTTCATTCTTTAGTGACACAGCAACCCAGTAATTTCACTGGCTAAACCTGGTTAAAAAAAGAATTGAATGTTGCTTAAATACTTAAGATAGACTCAAGTTTTTCTTAGGGATAGGCTCTACATGCATATATTTGATATACATAACATAAATTGTGATTCTATGTTTAAATTCCATTTTATTGACTGGATAATTATTTATAAAAAGAATAAATATTTTAATGTAATACAAAACTATATAGAAATCAAACTAAAATAGTTATACATTTTTAGTTTACTTATAAAAATAATTAAGCTAAAAATAATTATTGAATACATTTTGAATAGTAACTAAACTACTGATACACACACACACAGTGTTATTATCTAGATTTTATAGGTGTGAAAATTGAATTAAGAAAAGCTAGTGACATGCCCAAGGTCATTTAAATGTAGTCAGTGATACAGTTGGGATTGGAACTGTGGTCTGTTTTCCACTTAATACCAAGCTTTTAAATACTACTTTACACATTAATATCCGGTGCCTTAATATTCCTGGCCCACTTTCAAAAACTTCTCTCTTCCTGTCAATTCCAGAGATAACATTCAATAACTTGACAACAGTGACCTTTCTAAACAAATATAGAGTGTTACAGAACCAGATGGCCTAAGATTATATTTTATATTTCTGGCTCAAAATAAATTGCCTGCTCTAAAACTCGATGAAGTCCAAAACAAACAAACACCCCCCCCCAAAAAAAAAACCCCCAAACCAAACAACAACAACAAATCCCTTCTATGTCCTAGGACCTCATCAGGCCACATGGCCAGCCAATGCCCTTTATCATGATCTAGTCACAGGTATAGAGCCTTATGTCTTATACTATAATTTAGATTAGGGACTAATGAAGGAGCAAGAAGCTGGTTTACTGAGCTCATTCTGGCCTTTAATAACGACAGTGAACTTGGTAGAAAGACTGAGGAATTGAAGACAAAAAGGCAATACTATTATCTTGTCACATAGATATGAGCAAGGAGATGGCTGATTCATAATTTAACAAACTTGAAGTTTGGACATTTTTTCTACTGGGATTAAGGAAGACTTTTCTAATATTTAGCACCTTATTGACTAAAATCTGGGTGAATATTTTATTGACAGTGTTACACAAATGTATTTAGAAAATAATATTGTACTAGGAACATAAGTTATTAGGCTATGCATAATCATAAACTCAGTTACTCTTAGTGAAATTTATATTTAAACCAGGTTATATAGGACAGTCATAGAAATGTTTCAAGGGTATTGAAACCAATCCTATAATTAACAGAAAATTATAGTATCAAACTAATCACTGGACTTGGCATTAGGAGGCTTGTGTCTGAATCTTGGCTTTGTCATCACTCTGTAAGGATCCTTGAGTAAGTGATGTAAACTCAGTCGCAGTTTTGTCATTTGAAAATGACACCAGAATAATAATACTTGCTTTGTTTCATTGCAAGATTATTCTGAGAACCAAATGAGGGGATGTGTAATAAAGTTATAGTGATATGCAAATGGATACTGTTATGGTGGCATCTAATATAATGAGAAATGTCCTGAATTATGGGTAGGACAAGCCTGCATTTGGAATTGCTCAGTGCTTTAGTAGTTGGTGATTTGGGTCAAGGCACCACAATCTTTTTGAGTCCCAGTGCTCTTGTTTGTGCAAGAAAATAATTCACTTCATAAATTTGTGAGAATTACATTAATGTGGATGCTTTTTAAAGGTTCTATAAAATATCAATGGAGCAGGTATTATAGAATTTTCTTGAACAATTTTCAGAAAGGAAAGAAATAGCCAGAGGTTTCTGTTCCCAAATATCTTAGCAAGATAACCCATAGAATACTAGATCACTGGTACTAGAAGAATACTTAAGGGTCATCTTCCCCCCTCATGTTAAGACAAAGATTGCCTCCTAACCATATTTGTCATTTCTTCTCTGTTTATATGCATAAAGGGTAACACAGTTACTAGCATCATCAGTTTGTGAAAGGTGGCAGTGGTTTCTTACTTTTTTGGGGGGGTGGGTACTGGGGATTGAACCCAGGAACATTCTACCTCCAGGCTACGTCCCCAGTCCTATTTTTTATTCTTTATTTTTTGAAACAGGGTCTCACTAAGTTGTGGAGGGCCTCACTAAGCAGCTGAGTCTGGCTGTGAACCCAGATCCTCTGGTCTCAGCCTCCCAAGTACTGAGATAACAAGCTTGTGCCACCACGCCCAGCTTGATCTCTTACTTTTGATAGACACAGATTGCTGAATATGTAAATCCATGTCATTGTAGAATTCTGGATGTAGTAGCAGGCTGTGAAAAGAACCTGGTCTTTGTTGTTAGAAGCTGAGATGGAATTTTGATCTTGTCAATTACTTGCTGGCAATAGTGGGAAATTGACTTAGTGTTTGGTGCATTGTGGCCACTAAACTAAACCATTTCTTTACCTAGCACATAGGCCATGTCTGTGTCTATTACCTTCTCATGTGATTCTTTGGATCTGTGGTATGTTGGTTTTTATGTTATTTATATTAATGGTTCTTGACCTTTCCCCTCTTGTCTCCAACAAATTTAAGCCTGGGAAAATACTATAGTGATTATTCAAGATTGAAGAGGGGGCTTGTGGCAAGTCAAAATCTTGGGGTTTTAGGTCAGGTATAGTTAGTTTGTAATGGCTTCCCTTTAAAGCTGGTTTAGGGCCTTAAACATGAATCTGTAATTTTTAAAACTATAATTCTTTTACATGTCATTTTTTCTTACATTTTTGGTTTTATTTGAATTTATCAATGTTGGTTTCCTTAAAGATAACATGTTTTTTAAAAATTCATTAGAAAGTGAAAGGGACACTGTTTTAATGTGAAATTATAAAATAATATTAAGCATATTCCCCTGAGAGAAGAGCTTCTTTAAAGAAAATGACAGGAAAATAGTGTTTGATCACTGGAAACTCAGTAAGAATAAGCAAAGAATTTTTATGTTCATATTCAACAATAGTGATCTTTGTGTACTTTTTAGAACACAGTATTGAAACGTATTGAGAAATTCCATAGTTTATATAATGAGTTTTTTGACTTATTAAAAATGTTCTTTTCATCCTTATTTAATATCCTGGAAATACATATAAGTTGATCCTTAAATTTGAAAAAAGAAAATTCAAAACTAGTTATTTAGTTGGATTCTATTGGGACTAGATTGGGATAAGGAAGATTAGTAAAGAGGAAAATATAAGAACATCGCAGTCTGTGATTTAATGGGATTTTTCTGCAGCATTTCAAGTTCAGAATGTTTTTTCTTTCTCTTTTTGTTAAGTGAACAGAATTTGTCCCTTGATCATCCGTATCATATTTTCATTGTAACCAGTGATCTGGGCTTTTCACTGTCAAGCTTTTTATATGAATTTATATGGAGATGCTTCGCATCTGTCTAAATTTTGGCTATACTAATTAGAAAATGGATATTACAAAAAATTGGCAGGCAGTTTTAAAAAATATTAAATGAGTTATAAAAAGGGATAAAAGTGTAATTTTATATTTTAACCTGTTTTTACATTGTTTTTCAGAATGTTTAATATTTTGTAGTGAAATTATATTTTTTGCAGAAAGAAAACAATTGGACAAATATATGAGAAATGTTTTCAGTGTCCAAGGCTAATGTTGACTTAAATAGGTCCAGGTCTTCTTGGTTGGCAGCTGTAGATAATTAGCTTTTTCTTTCTTAACAAAGAAAGCAAATGGAGCTGCAAGACATTCATTGCCTTTTCTGTCATCATAATAATAATGTATGTATTTAACTTCTGCAGTTCCTTAAATTGATTTAGTGCTAAGCTGCCTACATTACATATAATAGGAGTGACAAGTGAAAGCTGCAGCGCATATTTGCGTGGCAAAAGGGAGCAGTGATTGACAGCAAAGTTTCTCTCTACAAGAAATAGGAGTATTGTGGAGCACAAAAAGGGCCAGATACATAATTCTTAAAATTGTACAGCAGATTCATGAAATAAATTTTGGAAAGGGATTGGCACTTGGTGTACCGAGTGCCTTTGTGCTTTGGGCTCTGGATGAGAGGGGTATTGATGGACATTCTCACCTGATTGATTTATATGAGGGAAATTCCTTTTAAGCATATTATTATTTACAATTTAAGATCAATGCTTTAAAATTATAGATCAAATTATGACTTTGCACTCAGTACCTACAAATTTTCTATACAAATCAGTGTATAACTGATTCAGTGCATTTAAAGAAGCCAAATAACATACCTATTCAAACAAGCATTTTTAAGACCATAAATTGAGCTATTATTCAGCAGAAATATCCATTTTCATATGTCTGTAAACCTTGAGGTATCATTTCTGGAAAGGTAATCACATAGGCTTGTTGGTGCCCTTTGGTCACAGTGGCTAAGTGATCATCTTTCAAAAATACTCAAAACATTCTACCTTTCTTTTATTCCTGTGACACATACCCAGAAGCTGCAGTTGAAAACACATTTGGTGATTGCTGGTGAATAATGTTCTATGATGAGCCTAGAATGCTGGGTTTTATATTGTGTCATGGAAAGGCTTCTTATTTTGGGGGCAGTTGTGTGAGCGAGTGTGTGTGTATGTGTGTGTGTGTGGGGGGAGAGGCGAGGGAGCACTATGTGTCCTTGTACACTGGCAGCCTCTACTGGCCATTGTGAAGAGCAGCATTGACCTGTTTTCTTTCCACTCCATTGGACTTGATCTCTGCTCTTACTTCTGTGGTCTTAACTGTCTTTGTTGTTGCCTTTGGAAGAGTGTTCATCTTTTAGATGTCTTCATTTATAGTTATTAAAGAGCCACTAGTCCAGTGTTTTCATCAATAAAATAATATCGGAAATGAGTGGGACCTTGGAAGAAGTCATGAATGTAACCCTGTCTCAAGAAATAATTTCTAAGAGGTAAAAAAAAGTCATCTTTTTTGCAAATTTAAAAATACTTTATCATTTGAAAGCCTTTGTGTGTGATCCAGAAATTAGGCATTTAGTTGTGATTGACAGATAACCCTGGTCCTTGAAAGGAAGCTTTGGCTCAGTGGCAAATTTAATTAAACATATATTAATTCTTTAGATTTAGGTATACCAACTACTCTAGAGATTTCTATAAAGTGAGCATAAACTTTTACTGGGATTTATGAATATAGATACTTCTGAAGGTTGAAGGGGGTGGTGGCATCTAGATTGTAAGTCTGGATAGGCAGTTACATGTAACTGTAAATAAAATATCCAAGGACTGTAGTAAACTCTGGATTATTGTGGTTTTAAGGATAGAGAATTATATAATGTTTGATCTAATGCTTTGTGTTTGGGGAATAATTTGGTAACAGTAGGTTATTTCCCCAATGAAATAAATAAATCTATTTCTTGACATTTCAGTTTAATGAATGGATCTGCATATATCTTATTTATTGTCTAGCTTAATCTTTTTATACAGGGTTTAACATCCAATCTATTCAATGCTACCACTACCACCTATTAGTAGACTTTTACAATAGAACATTAATCTGCTTCCTTCCATGTTCTGTGCCTTCTAATTCAGCTCCTACAGTTTGGCCATATGCCTTTCCCTAAAGCATTGCCTTTATCACATTATACCTATAAAAATAATTTATCATTTGCTTGAGAAAATGAAAAGGGCTGAATGGTATAGCTAATAGAACAAGAAAAGGAGTACTGGGCCAGGAGTAGAAAGATTTCAGGGTTCCCCCTGAGTCTAGCTATATGTTTTTAAATATACAAGTAAATCTCCCTGAGCCTCTTTTTCCTCATTCTATAAAATCATTTGTCTTCAAGATTAGTTGAGATAGTATATGTGAAATTACCATGGTTTTTTTTTTCTACTACAAAGGAAAAGCCACAGAATCCTAAATCTAGAGTATCTTTCCAAATAGCTCCATTCTGTACTATACATGACATATGATAAGTAGTCAATAAATAGTACTTGAATAAATGAGTCACATCTTTCCAACCTTTTCTTTTCTCTCTAATATACGGTTGTAGTTAAATAGTCTTTATTCTTTCCACTGAAAATGTTGTTCACATTGTTGTATCTATGTCATTTTTTTGTTCTTTGCCCTGGCAAGAGTGCTCTGATTCATCTTTTTCAAACCTTGTTGTTAAAGAATAATCATATCTCCTTCTAGTCCATTTTTGCTTTTTTTTTTCACCATAGCAATACTTACTGTCTTTACCATCCACCTCTCCATTTTTGCATATATAGTATCTGGTAATATTAATAAAAGTGTCTTATTTGTATACTTTTTTTTCTCTACATACTATAATCTCATGAATAACAGACACAATAGTTTTGCTTTTGTAGTTACTCTTTAAGGATATATTCATTGGATTTGTAATTAACATATTGATAAACTGTTTATATTGTATTTGCCACAGGATAAAGTTTAGAGCAAGGATTGGCAGGATATTAGGATGCTGACAAACCATTGATACTCTGATTTAGAAGAATTCATAATTCACATTGTGAGAGGTAATTTTCCTCTTGAAAAGAATGACCCATATGTTATTATCAATTAGTGATTCTTTACTTTTATTGAATCTTGCCATTAAAATGTATATACCTCAATTAGTAAGCAGGACCTTATATACCAATATAGAGTCCCCTTGCAAATATGAAGTGAATAAAAAGCATAGAAATTATAGAGATCAGAGACTTTTCTATTGATACATCTTTGATTTTTGATTTTTAGCATTTGCATTTTAACCTATTCAGATAAATTGCAACTGTTTCTTGGATGGGTAAGTTTTCAGATGTTCCCATCAATGTTTAAGTCTTCAACTTTGATTGATTTTATGTTTTAATTGGCTTTATTGGCATGTAGTTTACTTACAGTATAATTTACCAACTTTTAACTGTATAATGTTTTGACAAATATATATATAGTCATATACCCACCATCACAATCAATGATATCATATCATACCTGGTATGGTGGCACATGCCAGTAGTCCCAGCTACTTGGGAGACTGAGCCAGGAGGCTTGTTTGAGCCCAGGAGTCCATGCCAGCCCAAGCAACGTAGCAAGACCTTCTCTGAAAAACAAAACAAACAACCCTCCCCCCCAATAAATGCCAAAACTAAAACCAAAACCATCATTTCCCATTTTCCCCAAAAGTTGATTCTGGCCCTTTTGTGGATAGCCCTCTACCCTATCTCTTTACCCCTGCCAACCACCAATGTGCTTTATAACACTACAGTTTTGCCTTTTCAATAATTTCATATAAATGGAATCATAGAGTCTGTAATTTTTGCACTTAGCTTCTAGATTTTACTTGTACGTATATCAGTAGTGTGTTCCTTTTCATTGCTGAGTAACAATAGTTCGCTGTATGGCCACAGTTTTATTTATTCTGTTTACTAGTTGAGGGGATTTGGACTGTTTACAGGTTTTAGCTGTTATGACTAAATCTGTTAGGCAGATTCAGTACAAGTTTATTGACATGTTTTAATTTCACTCGCATAACTACATACAAATGAAGTTGCTAAGTCACATGAGGGTATATTTAACTTTCTAAGTAACTGCCAAACCATTTTCCACAATGGCCTTATCATTTTACATTCGTATAGCTAATATGTCAGTTCTGGTTGCTCTATGTTCTTGCTAACACTTGGTATTAATGATGTTTTTAAGTTTAGCTATCATTCCAATGAATGTGTAATGGTAACTCATTGCAGTGTTAATTTGTATTTCCTTAAAATGTCTAATCTTTTGAGCAACTCTTCATGTGCTTATTGGATATTTGTTTATCTTCTTTGGTAAAGCATCCAAATCATTTGCTATTTTAAACGTTTTTTGTTTCTTTTTGAGTTCTTTATATATGTCTGTGTATTCTGGATACAAGTCCTTTATCAGAAATGCTTTGTAAGCCCCTCTCCCCCACCCCCCGCAATCTGTGAGCATGTGTTTTTATTTTCTTAGTGTGTCTTTTCAAAGGATATAATATAAGACTTTAATTTTGTTGAAGTCCAAATTATTGAGTTTTTTTTGGACTGGGGATTGAACCCAGGGGCATTATATCTCGGAGTCACCACTAGCCCTTTTTATTTATTTATTTTTTTTGTAACAAGGGCTCACCAAATTGCTGAGAACCTTGATAAGCTGCCAAGGTCAGCTTTGAACCTGTGATCCTACTGTCTCAGCCTCCCAAGTACAGGGATTACAGGCAGGCACCATCACTTCTGGCCAGTTTATTGATTTCTGTTCTTTGAGATTTTCCTGGAGTATTAATTTTTTTTTTGTCTAATCCTCTGCCCCTCAGATTGCCTCATATGTTTTCTTCTAGGAGTTTGTATTATTATTATTATTATTACTAATTTTCTTTTTGTGGTACTTGGAATGGAACCCATGGGCCTTCTACCTCCAGGCTACACCTTCAGACCTGTTTTATTTTTTATTTGGAAACAGAGTCTCACTAAGTTGCTGAGAGCCATACTGACTTGCTGAGGCTGGTTTCGAACCTGCAATCTTCATGTCTCAGCCTCCCGAATACTGGGATTATAGGCGTGCACCACCACGCCTGGCTGTAATCTTATTTTTATATATGTATGTTTTAATTTGAATTAATTACATTTATGATGTTAGGTGTCATTTCTTTCCATGTGGATATGCAGTTGTTTCAGTATCATTTGATGAAAAAGACTATTAATTTCTCCATTAAATTACCTTGGCATCTTCATTAAAATCAATTGATCATATACGTGTGGGTTTATTTCTATTACTAATCTTTATATTCCTATATTCCTATATTCTATATTACTGTATTTCTATTACTATTTTCATTACTATCTTTATGTCAATACCTTATTTTCATTACTCTAGCTGTATAATCTTTGAATGAGGTAATTTATGTTTTCTTACCTCGTCTTCTGTTCCAAAATTCCTTTGCTTACTTTAGGCCCTTTGCATTTTCATGTAAAAATTTAAAAGCCTATTAGAATTTGATTGGAATCACATTATTATAGGTATGTTTCATCTTAAACAGTACTGGGTGTTAGGATCCATAAACACAATATATTTCTTGGTTTCTTTAGGTCTTCGTTAATTTCTCTCACCAGTGTTTTAAAATTTTCATTGTATAGTTGTTGCATTTTAAAAGAAGTTTGTCCCTGTCATACATTTGATACTATTGTAAGTGGTATTTAAACTATCACTGCTAGTACAATATGGCTAGTATTGAAATGTATTTGACTTTTTATATTTGATCCCATAATCTTACAATATAACTAAATATACTATTTACAATAGCCTTCTTTCTTTATCTTTTGTTAAACTTTTTAGGATTTTCTGCACAGAAACAGTTTTACTTCTTCCTTTCCAATTTGTTTGCCATTTATTAATCTTTCTTGTCTTATTAAGACCTATAGTGTTGAATAAAAATATGGTGAAGGGGACTATCATTACCTTCTTCTTGATACCAGAAAGAAAACATTCAATATATCTTTCATCATTATTCATGCTCTTAACTACTAGTTTTTCCTAAATGCCTATTAGCAGCTGGTTGAGGACATTCATTTCTATTCTTGATTTGTGGGTTTTTAAAATTTGAGTTGAGGTGATGACATGCTTTTTCTTTAAGTCTTTTAATCCTGTAAATTCTCCTGATTGATATTCTATTTTGATAGAGCAACCTTGAATTTTGGGATAAACATTTTGTACACACACACACACACGCACACACATACTGGGTTTATTTCTTAGAAAATTTTAACAAATATTTTTGTGTCTATTTTCTGGAGGGATATTGGTCTGTCATTACATATTTTTATAGTATACTTTTCACTTTTTCTTTCTTATAATAATGCTGGTCTCATAAAATGAGCTGGGGCATGTTCCCCCTCATATTATCAGGAAGAGTAAATCACAACTTATTTGTGAATTGAGAAATACAAAAGTTCATTTGTGCTTAACAACTTATTTCTTATAAATTTATAGTTCAGTAAAGATTTGAGAGCAATATGGGTTGGAAGTGAGGCTTTTTTTTTTTTTAATCTTTGAACTTGTAAAGAGGTATTTTAATGGTTTGATTTGGTTAGGTTTGTAGGTTTGTTGGAGTACTTTAGGGGATGATAGGGACACAAATGACCACGTAGTGGGGTACAAGATCAGAGTAATTTGTGAGAGGAGATGGTCATTGTACTGATCTTGATATTACACTCACATCCAGTCTTGCTGCCCGGGATATTTTATGACTGAAATAAAAAATATTTTAATATGTGGTAAGGGATACGTTCTATCTTTCATATATTTTCTAAATGGCTATTGTACCTAAACAGAAAACAGAAAACAAAAAAGGTTATACAAGTGGACATAAGCAGGTAGTTGTAAAAATTGATATGTGAATTAAAAGTTTAATATCTCTGGGCATAAGTTTAATGTCAGTACATTTTGAAAATATGATTATGTATATAGAAATGTTAATACCTGCATTTTTCTATTTTTGTTCATTTAAAAATTTTGTGCAAAGCCGGGCGTGGTGGCGCACGCTTGTAATCCCAGCATTCGGGAGGCTGAGACCGGAGGATCCGGGTTCACGGCCAGCCTCAGCTACCTAGTGAGGCATTCCGCAACTTAGTGAGACCCAGTTTCGAAATAAAGAGTAAAAAATAGGGCTGGGGGTGTAGCTCAAAGGTAGAACGCCTCTGAGTTCAATCCCTAGTACCGCAAAAAAAAAAAAAAAAAAAAATTTGTGCAGTTTCTTATATATTTTCATTAGGTCATATTTTGTTAACAGATTTTTCAAGGCAATTATTACAATGAATTAAGAGAAAATCTTTATGTAGCAGAATATTGTTCTGTTCACATTTCTTCCTAGCAAGAAAGAACTTCTTGAAAGTGTATAAATTCTTAAATTGTATCCTCTTTGCTGACAAAACTGGTAAATCCATTTTAATTGCTTAGTCAGCAATTTAACAGGTGGCCTTTTACATTAGTATTAAAACTGTTATATCTATATCCAAAGCACATTCTCTGAACTTTAGGATCAGAGTGACAAATGGGAAATTGGATAAAATGAATAAAAATGGTGAGCTATAGTAGGTAATCAAGAAACATAAAATTCAGTTTATGTTTTGATGAGTGAAAATATTTTTTGCTCTATTATGTACTTTCAAGAATATTATAATTTTAACTTTACCCAAAGCTTTATAAACATTTGTTTCTTTTATCTATATTTAGTTTGTAATATAAACCCCCTGAGGAGAAACTCTGTGCCTTATAACCTTTCTGGCATGTTCTTTTATAAATATTATATAGCATTTATTAAATAATGAAAATTTAAAATTACCTAGAAAGCTTACATTATATAAAATTGGATTTCATAAGGTACTTAAAAATCCTTTTTTATTTACCTTCTTATAATAATCATGAGCTTCAATTTTTCTCTTGTGCAAATATGCTAAATGCTTACTTTTCAGTAAATACCACCTACATAATGATAAAATCTATAAGTCAGTAGCTATAACTAAATCATTAAGTGTATTGTTGATATTTTATATGATTATATTTTATGAAGTATCTCACTCTGTGAGCTGCATTTACATTTATTTACTATATGAAATGACATAAAAAGCCAAGTTACAAATTATTCTGTTAAAGGCAGCAGGGGAACTACTACTAAAATGTATATTGTAAATGAATATTAATAAAGAGACAGAAAAAATGAAAGAAATAGTAAATCTCAGGCCTGGGTGTTATACTCATTGAGAAGTATTGGATTTTATAAATGATGTTTACCTAGCATCTTACAAGCAAAACTGTCATTAAATACTTAATTAAATACTTCAAAATAGAATATGATAGAAATGTTGAAAGATGTTTGTAGCTTTCTGTTGCACGTGTAGTAAAAATATGGTGTTTGTTAAGAAATTGGTTAAGATATCACATGAGGAAATACCTTTTCTCAATGTAGAAAAATAAATGAGTATATTCAGGAATGGCAAGGAAGTAGTGAGCAGTGTTTTGGGACTTTTTTTGATAGTGGGATGTGTAGCTTTTCAGTATTGTTAATGTAATTAGTGATGTCAAGTATTGTGTGAGGATTTCGTTTTTTAACATTCCTCCTAAACCTAGTGGGGAGAAGGGAGGGAAGGTACTATCTCTGATATAACTGTGAAATCCAGGTATTACTTAAGATGTACCAGAATGACATGACTGAGTGACACAGATGAGGTTTGGTTTTATGACAACTTTAGTTCATCAACTTCAAGTTTAATACTGAGAAAACAAAACTGAACTTTGAAAGTTACATTTTTGGGTTTTAAAAAATGTTGGTTTATCTTACTTGATGAGTATATAGGATGTAGGGAAATGGGAAAAGTGCCAGGAAGATGATTGCTTTATTGAACAAGAACTTTTTTCCTAACAATATTAAGTCTATTATGTAACATTGTTAATATTAAATTATGTAGTTTCATCCATGTGTATATTGAAGTGCAGCACTATTTTTGTTTTATTTTAATCTGTCTAGTCTTCACCACAATTTGGTACTGGGTTAGTTTTTATCTCATTATAAGAATATTCAGTATTTTAGTGTAAAATAATTTAGTTTTTAGTTAATATCTGATATGTAACTTTTAGGTTTTTTTCTTTTTCAAACTATGCTTTTCATTGTTTAGTTTGTCACACACCCTGTGACAAAACTGGTAACTTTTCATGTTCATCTCTAAGTTGTGTTGTAAGCCAGAATAATGTAAAAGAGCAAGAAGAAAACCTCAGATGAGAGTCTTTTGATATGTAACCACTTTTTTTCATTGGGTATTTGTTGTATAATAAAATTTTTCCTCTATCCTGTCACTGCATAGTTATTTAAAATCTTTTTTTTTCTTGACAGTAAAAATACCATATAAAGAGAAAAAAAATTACTAACAATCTCACCATTCATAAATAACATAGATTGACTTAAGTGATAATACTTAAATACAAAATTGTATTAGGGTCATTCCTGGAAAATGACACCTTTTAATCTTACCTTCTGTCAAAATGTAACTTACTCTGCATAGAATGAATAAGAATATAGTAGGATGAGATGAGGGATAGGTAACTAGGGGCTGAGGTGACACCTCATGGGTAGATTAAGATGAAAAGGAATCCTCATCAAATCATGCATGTGCTGACCAGAAGAGAAAAACAAAACATTTGAACCTCATGAGTGTATCTATGGAAATGTAACATTACATAAGTATTATTAATCATGTTATATATTACTTAAATTTATCATTTATTAGTTTTGAAATTTATTTTGATTTTAGTTGTTTTATTCAGCTTTCTGTGTCCCAATGAAAAATAATGTCTTCATGATTGAAGAAGTGCCCAGTAAGTGTGCCAGTTTTATATTTTTCAGTCCTTTATTCTGAGAATTTAATCAGTACTATCTTGTCCTGGAACTTAACACATGTGTCTTTCACTTTTTACAGATGTGATTGGGGTAGAAATAATTTCTGTTTATTTGAATGAGAATCCATTGGTAAAATTCCTTGATTTTAAGATAACTAGATGAAATGTGTTGCATAAATCATGTCACAGCAAACAGTTGTCACCTGGCACTAGAGCTTGATGAAATTTAAAAATGTTGGCTTGTTGCCTGTAGTGTTCAGTTACAGTTCTATAGAAAGTCTGTTTGCACAGATAAAGCAGTTCTTGGTGTAGTAGAAGATACATTTTTCAAATGATAGGGCATGTATGAGTTTATACAGAGATCCCTGGCCTTAGCTCCCAAGACATACTCACTGGAGCTTTGTTTTAATTTCTCATTTCTTTCTCTTTGGCATACTTATAAGAAAACTGGTTTTAAAAAATATTGATTTATCTTATTTATTTGATGAGTATATAGGATAAAGTATATAGGATTTTTGTATTTAAGTATTATCACTGAATGGACTTTCAGTATGGTGAATCCCTTAGCATTTTAGTTCAGCATCTACATGAATATTTTCAGTAATATTTTTGGCAGATAATCAGATTTGGGCTTTAAAATGCTGTTTTTATTTGTCATTATTTACTCTACTTCAGATCTCTATTTACTCTACTCCAGACCTTACTTTTTACCCAAGTTTCTGTATCCATCTTATTTATGATGCCCAGCCTTTTCCTTCAGAATGATAAAAATTTACTCAGCATGTCCAGAAAAAGGACAATGAACCCTAACTCTTCAAATCCAGAGGGAACCATAAATACATGGTTGTAGCCTTCTAAGTTTCTTCCTAAAACTATATTAGATTTTGTCATTCTTAGTCTTCAAAGCCTCTGCTACCTATAGGAAAGGATATAGTCTTTCTTAGACATTAAACAGTTTTATACTTGCTTCAAAAAATCTCTTTGTTCTCATTTCCAACTAATTATTTCTTGTACCATAAGTAACTATTTTGATGATTTTAGCCTGGATATTTTTGATATGTTTTTTATAAGACATGTAGATTATTACATATACTGGGTGTGCATGTATTTTAAATTTGCACTCCTGGAATTGTGCTGTAGGCATTATTTATTTTGCCCTGAGCACTATTCAATATTGATTGCTACTCCTAATTGCTGCATAGTATTCTGCAGAGAACATTTACCTCATTTTATTTAGCCTGTGTTTTAAACACCTAGATTGCAAAGCCTTTTTTTATAACTGGCTGCATATTTTCAGGCTATCTCTTCCAACTAGACTCCATGCAAATTAAATCCAGGCACGTTAAGCCAGTCACTTTTGTGTGAAAATAGTGTACTTTTCATATTGCCTTTCCTAGCACATGATGTTCCCTAGGATACTTCCAGTCTTTTAATGACTGCTTCCTCATGACTCAACTCAGGTGTTTCTTTGATGAAGGCTTCAGGAACTATTTCATGCTTTGGCTAGTTTCTTTGTCCTTTACTCATACAACACTTATTATTATCTTAGTAATATCTGGCCTATTGGTCTGTATTTCCCTTGGGATCCTGTGAAGGCAAGGATCATATCTTAAGCATCATTATTATATCCTTTGCTCTAGTTTGGTGAATTATATATATAAGGCAATTGAATGCATTTATTGAATAAATGAAGTGTGTGGAATCTTATAAAAGTGGTACAGTGATTATTAGCACATGTGAGTCTCATAAGTTGAGACATAAATATAAATGTAGTATATAAAACTGAGAGAATGGCATATAGGAGGCTAAATCCTAAAATGAATGGAAACTTTTAAAAATAGAAGTATCACAATATATTACAGTAATATTATGAAAAATATTGTTTGAGACAGATTGTATAATGTTAGCTGTTGGAGTTAAGGAAGAGCTGTGGAACTCCTGGGTTTCAACTGCTCTATCAAAATGATATTAAAATTCAGTAAAGGAGATGAACAATGGTAGGCAGGGAGTTGGAGTCAAGGAAGGTAATGATGGAGAAAGCGTTCTGATGCTCTCAATTAGTTCATGCCCCGGGATTAAATTATTTACAGATGCATGATTTGGTCATCTTCAGTCAATTATGGTCAGTATCACAGGTGCCAGATGACTAAATAGCATTTATTTATTTTTTATTTATTTATTATTTTATTTTATTTTTTTGCAGTACTGGGGATTGAATTTAGGGGCATTCTACCTCCGAGCTACACCCCCAGCCTTATTTTTTATTCTTTATTTTGAAACAGGGTCTCATTAAGTAGCTGAGGCTGGCTGCGAACCCGGATCCTCTGGTCTCAGCTTCCCAAGTTATTTATGGGTTTTGATTTAATTTATTTTGTGCAGTTTAAAGTGAAAATTAAAGCATTATACAGACCATAGAAGCTTTAGATATAGTATTGGCCGATTTTAAAACAGCACAGAATGATCATTAGCACACATTCCTCCTCTTTAATTTTATTTTGAAGAAAGAAGTGGAGTTTCACAATTTGCAGTTACAGAGCTTAGTAGGTTTCATGTCAGTTCTTGGGACCTTTTCTTTTTTTTTCTATTAAGACTCATGTTTTTTTTCCCCAGTGTGGATTGAGTCACTTGATTTGTGTGTGTGTGTTTGTGTGTGTGTGTGTGTGTGTGTGTGTGTGTGTGTGTGTTACTGAGGATTGAACTCAAGGGGGTTCTATCATTGAGCTATACCCCCAACTCTTTTTATTTTGAAACAGGGTCTTGCTAAGTTACTGCACACTGACATTGAACCTGCCACTCTCCTGTGTCAGCTTCCTGAGTACTAGAATTATAGGTTTACAGGTGTACATCATCATATCTGGCTAGATCAGTTTATTTTAGCAAGGTTTGGACAAAGTGTCTCATAGTATGTTCATGAAATAGGTGGCTAAATTAGGGGTGGATTATTAGGCCTGGTTGATTTGTAAATGGGTGAAAGAATTTGATGATTGATACTAGCTTGGAGAGAGGTAGTTCTATTATATTACATGGCTATTCCTGTCTATCCTACTAGTCATTTTTATCACTAGTTGGATAAAATAGGCCCACCATGTATGCATGTCATGTAGAGTTGGGAGTGAAAGCTAATAGTTTGGATGAGGGAATCAGGATTGAAAAGAAACTTACCTATCTGAAATGACTGGCTGAAACTTAAGATTTAGCCAATCATGTAATAGTAACAACTGTAAAATTTTGCACATAGGTTTGTCAAATTAGAATACTAGTTGAGAATCAAACATATGTTTTTAAGAACATTTCATATGAAGAGACTTGGGAATTTGTGATATAATTGTTGCTTCCATGATTTGAAGGTGCCCCCTTCGAAATTCAGATGTTGAAACTTAATAGCCAATGTGATGACATTAATATGTGGGGGGACTTTAAGAGGTGATAAGTCATGAGGGCCCTTTCCCTCTTGGATTAAATTAGTATCCTTATAAAAGAGGCACATGCAGCATTCTGTAGCTTGCCCCTTCACTTTTTCCATGTGAGGAAACAGCTTTTCTCTCCCTCTGAAGGATGCAGTCCTCACCACTAAACCTTGCCTGTGCTTTGATTCTTGGACTTCCCAACCTCCAGAATTATGAGAAATACCTTTATTTTCTTTAGTAAGTATCCATTCTTAGGTATTCTGTTAAAGTTACATAAATGGACTAGCACATATGTGTAGACTGTTATGTCTCTGCATTTTGTTGAGGAGCTACCACTGCATTCATTCCCGATTCCAGGGTGTGTGTGTGTGTGTGTGTGTGTGTGTGTGTGTGTGTGTGTTTTGCTGGAAATCAAACTCAGGGCCACATGCGTGCTAGGCAAGTGCTCTACCACTGATCTACACCCTCTACACCCCAGCCCAGCTTCCATGTTTTAAAAAGTATCTGAGAATTTTGTCATAAAAAGGATAATTCAAAGAATCAGAATGGTTTCCTTATTAAAATTAACTTGTGTGTATGTGTACATAGACATAAGAATAATCAAATAATGATTCAAATATTTAAAGGCTGAAAGAGGAATTAGTCTACTTCTGTATGTGTTCAATTTTTAAAAGCAAGTATTGAATATCTACTATGATGTCCAACATTGTACCAAGTATATCAGAGATAGCCTTGCCTCCTCCTTACAGTTTATAGCACAGATGATTTAGTGGAAATGGTGGACATCAACTACATAATTATATGAGTACATGTAAATTGCAACTGTGATAACTACAGTGAAGTAGAGGTACATGGTACCATGAGGGAGAGACAGAGCAGGGAAATTTAATTTAGTAAGAGAAAGGAAGAGAAGCCTTGTTAAAGGTGAAGGGGTATTAATAAGGTGAAAATGGGTGAAGAGAGAGGTAGGGTGAGCAAGTACGGTGATTATGAAATCAGAAAGTCTTTGGTACACAGAGCATCTACTGTAAAGGAAAGTCGGGCCATTCAGCCTTTAAAGACCTTGGTAAGAAGTCTATTCCTAATTTAGAAACAATGAAGAACATTTGCTAATCTTATAGAAGACTATGTGTTTTAAATTTGGGGTGATATCTCTGGCTACAGTGTGGGGAACCAACTGGAATTTAAATGACCACAAAAGGTATAGTTAAAGCACCTAAGGAAGGATGATTGCAAGTGGATGGACAGGGCAAGTTGTGTTCCAAGAAGTGGAACCTGTTGGGTGGAATTAATTTCTGGAGATCAGGTGCAACAGAGTGAAGATAAAAATTTGGGGGCAAAAGATTTGGATATAAATCTCAGTTTTGCTACTAACTAGCTTGGTGGTCTTGTGCAAATCACACAACTTCTTTTTCCTCAGTTTAAATGCACACTTTTCTCATAGGTCTTTTTCAGAACTAGATGATTTGTTGTACATATGAATGGCTTAAAAAATAAAGTGCTATATTCAAAATAGATTTGAGAGCCAGGTGTGGTGGTGCACGCTTGTAATCCCAGAACTCGGGAGGCTGAAACAGGAAGATCACAAGTTTGCGGCCAGCCTCAGCTACTTAGTGAGGTCCTCTACAACTTAGTGAGACCCTGTTTCAAAATAAAGAATAAAAAAATAGGACTGGGGGTATAGCTTGGAGGTAGAATGCCCCTGGGTTCAATCTCTAGTACAACAACAAAAATAACAAATACATTTGAGAAAGTAAATCATTAGTCAACCCAATGTGGACTGGGTGGTCAAGTACTGAAATGAGATTTTCTTCCCAGTGGTTCTTAGTTTAACTAGTTCAAATGAATGATTAAAATTTTTTATCATTTCAGTTTCAGTTTTTCATACTTCTTCCCAGGTATTTTGGAACATTCACTATCATGGACAGTATGAAATTTTACAGTGGGTCCATATTCTTTACTTTATAATACTAATTAAATAGCTTCATGTATTTTAAATAAAATTTTCCATGAGCTCTTTTTCTTCTATGTGACCTCAAAAGTAAGAAGCAATGTGTAGGAATCTTATGACAAAAACCTAAAACAAAGAAAGCATTAAAACTTTAAAATACATCTTTTGGTAAGGTAGAAGTTTCAGATCTCCAGTTACATTCAAGTGCATAGAAATACACTTGAGTTTGTGCTCTGAAGACAAAAAATGCAGACAACAAATCCATACACACATGTATATGTGTATGGATTTGAAGTCATCCAGATATAGAAAAAGTCCTGTTATTAGAAATATATCTTTAGCTTTTAGACATGCCTTATTTGACAACCCAGGATAAAATGAAAATCAAAGTAAAATATGTTGTTTAGCTACTTTTTTGAGACAAATATGAAATGATCAATATTCTAACTCTTGGGGAAGACATGTAACATTATTCACATATTTATGCACACAAAATTTGCTAATATATTCATGTTTATGTGCAATGTTCTAACCTGTATTTTTATTCAAGTCACTTATATGTGTTGCCACTAACCTGACAAAATCTGCCCAAATAAGATGTAACATGCCGCCGGATTTAGTGGCGCACGCTTGTAATCCCAGCATTCGGGAGGCTGAGACTGGAGGTCTGGGTTCACGGCCAGCCTCAGCTACCTAGTGAGGCCCTCCGCAACTTAGTGAGACCCTGTTTCAAAATAAAGAATAAAAATTAGGGCTGGGGGTATAGCTCGGAGGTAGAATGCCCCTGAGTTCAATCCCCAGTACCACACACACACACACACAAAAGATGTGACATGCCCTTTCTCAGTGACAAAAGGCCAGATGCAAATATAATCTACAAATGTGAACATGTAAAGTCTTCTGGAAAAATCCATTGTGATCATAGCTCTTTGTATGTTTTAAGCATATTTGATGTTACTGTGCTTGAGTATTTTGTTTGTTTTATGATACATAGAATTATTCAGTTCTAAATATATGTAACTTTTGGGTCTTTTGAGTCCGGACATTTTTGTGTAGGGGAGGAAATACTACTAATTCTAGTATTTAGTGATAAATATTTAGTTCATTTAGGCACCAGGAATAATAATTGCTAAAAATCATTTGCGCTTGAGGGGTGTTCACACTTGGATGTTTAGAAGATACTTCTGAATAGTAAATTAGATCTTCCCTCAGAACTCAGTTTACACTGATACGGATGGTAATAAAAAGGACAGTCACTAGGCTGAGAACTTTAGATGTATTTTAACTTAATCTTTCCATCTACCCTGTGAGGTGTGAGTACTGTTATTCCAATTTTATAGATGAAGAAGCTAGGATTCAGTGAAGCTAAATAACTAGTAAATAGAGAGGCCTGTGTTCTACTCTAAGTCACTTTTGATTCTAAGACCGCTGTGATGTTTTGAAACAGCTGATTTGGTACAAAAGAATTTGATTGAAGTCATTGTCAACTAATCTTTTGAAACTATTTTTGTTTTTGCTATGATACAGTATTAAAAAGAGATAACACACTGGTAACAGTTGAAATCAGAAACCTGTACCTATGCCTGAGTAATAATGTTTTTTTGTTGTTACCATTATAATGAGTTTTAAAATAACTAATGCATGCCCATAGTAAAAAATAATTCAGATTGCCTAATAGTTTATACAAAGCAAAGCATGCTTTCTTCCCACTCTGTCCCCCTGCTCCCTTACACAGAGGCAACTGCTGTATCTGATTTCTGATTATTCTATCAAAGATGGTGTTAGCATGGATTGATTTTTTAAAAAATCACATATGAATACCAATTTAAGCAAGGAAAATATAAGCAACCTGATCTGTCACTGAGTTGACACCTGGGTGGGCCAGCTCTGGGAAGGCAGGAGCTACATGGAGGTGAGAAACTCTACTGAGAATGCAGATGGGCCATCAGCATTGCTCTGTTTCCCATAGGGGTAACAAAGTCCTCCCAGAAGTCTTGCCCTATTTTAGAGATGAGCAAAGAGATGATGATGATGATGATTCTTAGAATCTTAGTAGTAGTAGTAGTAGTAGTAGTAGTAGTAGTAGTAATGGGATTGAACCCAGGGACATTCTACCTCTAAGCCACACCCTCAGCCCTTTTAGTTTTTATTTTGAAACAGGGTGCCACTATGTTGCTGAGGATCTCACTGGGTTGCTGTGGTTGACCTCTAACATGTGATCCTTTTGTCTCATCCTCCCGAATACTGGGATTACAGGTGTGTGCCACCTCACCTGGCTGCAAGGAGATTATTTAAATTACAGACATAGTTTCAGTTAGAGCAGAACTCAGATGCAGGACCATGCCTCTCTTTCCATTCTAGTACAGTGCAAGTGAACTCTGCATTTCAGAGTGTTGTGAAGAATTATACAGTGGAAATGGTTTAGAATTGACCAAGAGTTTCTACGGGTAAGCTAGGGGGCAGACTTCATAAATCCAAAGGCCATAACTGATTTTTATTTGTTCATTTTCTTTTAAAATATGCTTTCTATTTTAGAATAGATTTACAGAAAGCTTATAATGATGGTACACAGAGTTCTTAGACACCCAACTCACAGTTTCTCCTATTAACAGGTTTCTCCACTTTAAAGTTACTCATTATTCCTCATTTCCACGTTGTGTTCTTTTGAAGGAAGTCATTCTAGAGCCCACACGTAAGGAGTGGGAAGTTATGTTCCAACTCCATGAAGGTGGAGTATCTGAGCGAATTATTTAAAATACTTGTACACAGAGGTTTGTCTTTTACTACCCCACTTATTATTTATTCAATTATTTAAGCATAGATTCATAGACCATATGATTATTGGGTTATAATCCAATACTGCTTTATTTTATTGCTTGAATTGTTTCAGCTTTGCCTATTAGGAGCTCTTTTATTTGGTTCCCGTGTCTCTATGACATACTGTTAACATTATATTT
>PVLC010022206.1:0-27038 GCA_004027655.1 Graphiurus murinus | reverse complement strand
GAGCCGGGCGTGGTGGCGCACGCTTGTAATCCCAGCATTCGGGAGGCTGAGACCGGAGGATCCGGGTTCGTGGCCAGCCTCAGCTACCTAGTGAGGCACTCCGCAACTTAGTGAGACTCGGTTTCAAAATAAAGAATAAAAAATAGGGCTGGGGGTGTAGCTTGGAGGTAGAATGCCCCTGAGTTCAATCCCCAGTACCACAAAAAAAAAAAAAAAAAAAAAAAAAAGAACATTCAGCCCTTTGGTTAGGCAGCCTGAGTGTATTATCTTCTTGAATCCCTGGATACTTAAGAGAATGCCTAATAACATGGTATCGAGAACCATAGCCAAAAAAAAAAAAAAATCAAGGAAAACTAAGATACAAAGCCCTCCTTTTGGAGTGCAGGGGAGGAGAATTTAAAGTGAACAAAAGTCCCTAACTCTTGGATCCAGACAGAGAAATCCTGTTCTGGAAAAAGCACTATAACCTCCTTGCCATCCGTTACCTTGCCTCTGATCTAGTCCACTGTCCTCCTCGAACCCCCAAATCACAGTAATACTTTGAATCAAAGAAAATGATCTTGAGAAAGTGTTGTTGTTTTTTTCTTCTTCAACTTCCTGCTGTGAACCGTTTGTCTCTTAAAGGTTCCTCAGTGTCACTTTCTTGTCATCCTGCACCTACCTGGGTACTTTGGCCCTAGGACGAGCTCTGGTCCTCCTGCCGTGGCCTGTTCACTCACGGGACCTTCCTTGACACACTCATCAGGAGTGGGCTTGTCATGTGCCACGGCCTCTAAATGACGAAGCGGCCTTTGCACAATGCCGGAGGAGTCACAGGCACGGCCCTCCCCCAGCCCAACACCAGATTTGATGATGTCAGTGTATAAATGAACGAATCTGCTCAAGCTTCATTTAGACCACTCTATAACTCACAACCAGATTCCAGCCTTTTCCTTTCTAGGTTGTCTGAAGGAAAAATAGATCATAAAGCTTCTTCAGGAAGCTGGTTTCATATGGTGGTTTAGATTTAAATAGTGATTGTCTAGCACCATTTGAAATCAGTGTTCTTGGGGAAGGCCAGCTGCACCGCCGCCCATGAAGGAAGTGAATGGAACGGCACGGAAGCATTGGAGAGTAAAAGCAGGCCAGCCGCGAGAGCCAGCTGCCCTCGTGTGTGGTCTGTCCCTCACCCGCCGACACGGGTGTCATGTACAGCACGTTAACTGTATGGGGCATTTTGTTATTCGTATTTTATACTTGTTTTGTGTAATAAACTTTCTGTAGCACTTAACTCTGTGATATAGATCCCAGCGTGTCGGAGTAAAGGGCCACGTGTATGATGGATTTGTTAAGGTTTGGACCCTTCCAACTCTCACGACCTCCTGTGACCCCTTAGAGGATGACTGATTTCTTTTGGTGTTCAGAGTCAATATAATTTTCTAGCACCATCTGAAATCGGTTATAATGATTGGGGAAGAGCAGCATGTCGCCGACTGACAAGCGAAAATATATCGGGGCCTCGGATAAGAGCTAAGAAAACAAAACACACGGCAGGAATAAGGTGATTTCTCTTCATTTCTAAACTGAGTTCCATTGCCCTAATTACATGTGTTAAAATAATAACAAATGACTCTTAGCATATTGCTGGTGGTTATATTTTAGAGAAATTCCATAGAATTTTTGTTTCAGTGATAAATATCTAGAAAAATAAAATGGACAAAATTGATGACTGCCTGAAATGATTTATCTCCACACTATACCCCTATCCTTTTTATTTTTCATTTTGAAACAGAGTCTCACTGAGTTCTGGCGACGTCGCCAAGTTGCTGAGGCTGGCCTCAAACCTGTGATCCTCCTTTCTCAGCCATCGAAATACTGGGATTACAGCGTGGGCCATCACACCCAGCTTGTCTGAGATGATTTGAAAGGAGCAGTGAAGAAGGAAGATTTGTTTACCTGAAGAAGCTCATGTCGGCTCACCTGGGCAGTCTCCTCACCTGTCTGGCTGCAGAGCCCGTCCTGTGGTTAGCCACCCAGTCTCAAGTGGGCTAGAAGTGGACTCGAAGCACAGGAGGACAAGTGGGGCAGAGAACTGGGCCCAGTGTCGAGGGCAGAACTAAGGAAAGCAGTGGGAAGAAAACAGGAGGTTCTGCTTGAACTGTTATCCTAAATGACCCCTCCTCACTAGAGGAGAAGTTGTCAGGTTGGAGGTAACAGTGAGTTGTTTAGGTTTGCAAGGAAAAGATGTCTGAATGAGCTGTTGTCTCAGCCACTCCACCTCCGGGTCCTAAGTGCTGCTTTTGCCGACAGGTCCACCTGCTGCCACTGCTGCCCCCTCATGGCACCTGGGGATTGAGGCCTTGTCAGTCGTGGCTTGGGGAAAGCCACATGGCCTAAGAGTCCAGGGAGTATCCGCCCTGCAGCTCGAAGCTTTCCTACTGTTCCCACACCTGCTCCCTGCCTTCCCATCCTCTTTTTACCCCCAGGCTAGGACAGACACTCCAGCTCCCACACAAGTCAAGTGAGAATTAGGATATTTTTACCATTTCTTTTTCTGTCTTCTAGTTATTTTCCTGCAACTCCCTTTTTGCTTTCTTACCTATTCTCTGTTTACTCTCCTGGTTCCAAGTACAGCACCTCCGTGCTGATTTCCATATTTTCAGCGCTTCCTAGATAGTTCGTCCTGCTTTTCTGACCCTGTCAATGTAATATGCCAAAGCCAAACCCATGACCTTCTTCCCAAAACCGTGTCCCTGCTCTGCCCATGGCCCAGCTGAACACCTCAGGGTACTAGGTATGCCTTTTCCTCCTCCTGCCCACATCTACACTCCTCCTGGTCCCTCTCCTCTAGGAGCGCTCTTCCAGGTCCAGCCCTTCCTCTGGTCCTTGCTCACCTCCTACTCAGCTTCCTGGCCCCGCCCCTCTCCCTGAGTCTGGCTTTTGAATTGCCTCCAGTTATCTTCGTGAAGTTCATCTCCCTGGCCTTTCAGTGAACTCTGTGTGGACCCGGTACAGGAAGCTTCATACTCCCATCCTGCTGTACCACCGTCGGGTTGAGCATGTCCTGTTTTCTGAGCCCACCCGGCTTGCCATGGGAACGCTCCAGGCCCTCCATTCCGAGCATGCATGCAGGCCGCTTGCTCTGCCCGGGTGTGCCCTCGCCCTGCTGCTCGGCCTGGGCTCCCCAGCTCAGCTCCAGCCCTACTCCTCCCCAAAGCCTTCTCTGCTGTCCAGGTCAGGGAGGAACACTGGTGGCGCCTTCTCCAAGCTCCTCGAGTGCCTCATACACTTGGGAACACACTGGGCTCTAAGGACGTGGAGGGAGGTACAGGCTCGGTACCAGAATTTTATAGCAAATTTATCACGCACTGCGCTGACTTCATAATTGTAAACACTCTGCAATACTTAACTCTGCGTGAAAAACATTCCCTAATTGCTTAAATGTTTAGCTGCAGTATTTTATAGCATTTTCAAGTGATACTTAAAGAATAATCCACATAAAAGTTAAATTCTCAGAAAAGCATGAATGGTTTTGCTTAAAGGGAAAAGGACTTCCTACTTGTTACCTGGTTGAATTTTAAATATTAGGCTTTTTAAATGAGAAAATCAGGTGAATTATGAGTAGCTGAATTTGGGGGAGATCCTAAAAAGCCATGAAGCAAGGCAGGGTTTTAAAGCCTTGAAAACCTAACAAAAAACCCAAACAAGCAAACCATAAAAGAAAAAAACATAAAACAACAGAATCACATTTGAACTCAGAAGCAAACACAAGCCGGGCATGGTGGCGCACGCTTGTAATCCCAGCATTCGGGAGGCTGAGACCGGAAGATCCGGGTTCACAGCCAGCCTCAGCTACCCAGTGAGGCCCTCCGTAACTCAGTGAGACTCGGTTTCAAAATAAAGAATAAAAAATAGGGCTGGGGGTGTAGCTCGGAGGTAGAATGCCCCTGAGTTCAATCCCCAGTACCGCAAAAAAAAAAAAAAAAGAAGCGAACACAAGACTCAGAGCCGGTGGGCAGGGTTTGCCTCTTGGTGGATTCTGAGGGGCCCAGCTCTTTGTAGCCAGTTCTCCTGGTCTTCAGTAATTGAATAATGACAATAATACAGATAATAAACAATGTCTTGAAAGGAAGGAGTGCTGAAAGATAAAGAAATGAAATTTAACTGGAAAAGGGGAGCAAAAGATAACATAAGCTCATTCACAAGAGATTACTACCCCAAGTCCTGAATTCGTTTTCTGTTCTTCTCGGTTTTGAAATAAAAGTGACAGATGATGAAGAAACAAACTGTTAGGTTTACTGAAGAACTGCATGCATAAATAATTGCTAATACAGTATTGTATTTCAAGGTTAGTTCATAATTCGTTGCTGTTTATTTTGCCTAAAATATAATCTTAGCTATTTAGATTAATGATAGACCCTCAGTTGCTATGGAAGTTATATCATTGAAGACTTGAATTTTATCACCATCTTATGCTTACGAAAGCAGAAGAATGTATGAGTCTGTTGCTGAGACATGTAAACAACTCTTGTGTGACTGAACTAAAATAGAATATGTGTACTATACAGACTTGGTTATACGGTGCTCTATGCATGTTTTTATCATTGAGGTAAAATTCAGATGATTACCATTTTAGTCATTTGAAAGTGTACAGTTCAGTGACTTCCAGGCCATTCTCAATTCTAGAACGTTTTCATCATCCCTAAGAGAAACTCTAAGTAGACATGCCTCATTCCCTCATTCCTAACTGCTGACAAAATCTGCTTCTTATAGATTTGCATATTCTGCAGATTTCATGTAAACAGAATCCTATAGCACCTGGCCTTTGGGTCTGGCTTCATTAACTTAGCATGATGTTTCTGAGGGGTTCATCCACACTCTAGCATAAATCGGCATTTCATTTGGCCATTTTTAGGGCCAAGTAGTATTCCATTGAGTGACCATACCACGTTTTGTTTACCTACTCACCTGTTTGATTGATGTTTTAGTTGTCTTGTTCTATAAATTTAAACTTTTACTTTCTGCCACAGATTAAAAGTCAGATGGCATTGAGACCTACAATAACAAGCCCTGTCCTCTGCCCTACCTCTCTCAGGAGAGACAGCCACTCATCTGTTTCTTATGATGACCTCCACCTTGAAGTGCTTGTATTGCTGTTTCTTCATTTTGACTGGTTTTGTTGTTGTTGTTTTGTTTTGTCTTTTTACTTTTTCTACCATGGGAGGTAAGGATTTAGCTCTAAGACCACCACCCATAAAGGTACTAAACATACTACTCTGTCTACCTTCACACTTGAATTAGAGAACAGTTTTTGGTTAAGTCAAGAATTGGCCCAAAAGAATGGAAATTAAACTATCAGGCCAACGCATGTGTGTCTATGTTTATAGCTGCACAATTCACAATTGTCAAACTATGGAAACAGCCAAGATATCCTTTGACAGATGAATGGATTACAAAACCATGGGATATGTACACAGTGGAATTTTACTCAGCCATAAAGAAGAACAAAATCACATTATTTGCAGGGAAATGGATGCAACTGGAAAATATTATGTTAAGTGAGATTAGTCAGTCACAAAGAGTAAAAAAGCATGTGTTATCCCTAATATGTGGATGCTAGGGAGAAGATGGGGCATAAGAGGGACTCCAAATGAAAAAGGAGAAACCCTAGATAAGCAAAGAAGTTGACTTAACTGAAGGTGATGGAAAGGGGGGCACCCTTCCATTTGTGATGTACTTTCACAAATATATCAAAGTCAATCACTAAACTGAACTTGAGAAGGAGAGAGGGTGAGGGAGTGGGGTGGGAATTGGGGAAGGGGTTAAATGAGAAATGTGTGCATATATGCCTTTATCAGCTTGTACCTAAAGATGTATAATTACAATGCACCAATTAATTAATTAAAAAAAGAATTGGTGTTGATAATTCTATAGGTACTATTGACAGCATGCCTGCATAGTTTTACTTTTCCTTTTAAAACTTTAATAAAACTTTTCAAAGTTCTGAAGTGTATAACATTATTTTAAAATTTAATTTCACAAACCCAACAATTCATTTTTAATCCTATTGAGAATTACAGCATCTTTGAGCACGTTGGGCTCCAGCATGCGGTCTCTCAGTTGTGTTTTGTTTTCCGAGCAAGCCCAGCTTCCTCCTGCAGTGGTCTGGGTTGGTGGTGCTCTCTGCCTGGTTCCAGCAAATCTGCCTGGGGTTAACTTCATTACCACTCTTTCTCTCCTAAATTGTATTCTTTTCTAGATCCTAGATTGTTCTTGCTTTAATCCACTCACCCCTCCCCCTGAACCTCTGTGTGTTGGTGTATACACACTCCTGCACACATTCTTCAGTAATTTCCTGAGAAAGGGTAACTAGGAAGCAATTTTTTTTTAAGGTTTTACATTTTACTCACATTAAGATAATTTCACTAGTAGTTAATTTCTACTTGGAAAAAAATTCCCCTTAAATTTTCATTTTCTAGTAACTCGTGTTGTTGAGAAGTCAAATAAACATAATGGTAATGTTTAGATGTCTTTCTTTGGAAGTTTTTAGGAGATTGTGTTACTCTCTTGTGCTTTTTTGTTTTGTTTTGTTTGCAGAACTGGGGATTGGACCTAGGGGCATTCTACCTCCATGCTATACACCTTCAGCCATATTTGATTCTTTATTTTTGAAACAGGGTCTAAGTTGTTGAGGGTCTCACTAAGTAGCTGAGGCTGGCCACAGACCTTAGATCCTCCTTTCTCAGCCTCCCAAGTACTGGGATTACAAGCATGCACCACCATGCCCGGATCTATCTCTGTTTTTTAAATTTCACTTGTTAGTACTATGGTAGAAGTCTTTTTTTATTTCTTTGGCCAGACATTTACTGTCCCTTTCATTCTAGAGATTTATGGTTTTCAAAGCTAGAAAATACTTGTTATTTTTTAGATAATTTCACTTCCTTGATTTCTACAACTGTTAGTTTCATATACTAAACCTCCTAGATTAACCTTGTAATTTTTCCTTCGCAGTTTTCCATCTTATTTACCTTGTTCTACTTTCTGGGAAAATTGTCATCTTTACTTAAAAACTTCATACTGAACTCTAATTTATGCTAATATATTTTAATATCTGAGAGGTTTTTTTTAATTAGCAATTTTTCCTGTTTCAAGGATTCACAAATTTTCCTGAGGATGTTAATTTTTTTTAAGTTTCTTGCTCCCTACATGTCTCTTGATTCTACTAGGTTTTTGTTGTTGTTTTTTTTTTTGACTTTCCAATTTTGGCTTTGTCTTTCATGGTATGGGCTTCCTCAACTGTCTAATGATCTTTAATTCTTCATTAATATTAAGGATGAGCCTTCTTAAGCTGTCTATACATTGGCAGGACTTGTCAACTGGTCATCCTACTCATAGGGTATGTTGTAGGCAGAATAATAGCCCCTTGAACACACAAAAGATGTCCCCAGAATCTGTGGAAATGTCACCTTAGGTGAGCTTTGCCAATGTGATTAGGTTAAGCGCCTTGGATTATCCAAGTGGACCTGCTCTAATCCCATGAATCCTTAAAAGCAGAAAGTCTTTCCTAGCTAGGTCAGAAAGAGAGATGACTATGAAAGAATGTCAAAGAGAGATGCAGCACTGCTGGTGCTTTCAACAGAGGAAGAGGCCCAGGGCCAAGGAATGCAGGCTACTCGTCAAAGCTGGAACAGACAAGAAAACAGTCTCCACTTCCAGCCTCCAGAAAGGAACTCGGCCCTTCTGACACCTTGGTTCCACTCCAGGGAGGCCTGTGTGTGACTGTTGACCTCCAAAATTGTAAGATAATAAATGTGTGTTGTTTTAAGCCCCTACATTTATAGTAATTGTCACAGCAGCAGAGAGTGAGCTGTTTCATGGTGAGGGAGGGGGGGCCACTCTCCAAGTCATTACTTACAAGTATTTTGTTTTTCCTCCTGATGTGGGCCAGTTTTCTGGGATGAACTCCTTAGTCTCCTGCTAGGGGTTGTTGGCTGAGTAGGGATCGGTCAACCAGAGTCACTACAAACATCACAAAAATAAAGGGTTTAACAAGATGCTGGGGGTTACTGAGAGAGTAGAGGTCCGGAAAACCACGGCAAGAGGGTTAGACTCAAGTGGAGTCTTGAGTCTGTGGTACTAGAGCAGAAGCTGGCGGTCACCAGGAAGTCCAAGAGGCTGCAATGTCTACCCAACCAGTGCAAGCTGGCCGAGAGTTCCGTGGAACTGCCACGAGTGACCATGTGTTCCCCTTACTTATTCCTCCCACATCTAATGCAGGTTCCTCTCACTAGCAAACTAGCCTGCAACCATACAGGGAAGCATGCTGGGAAATGTAGTTCCAGCCTCAGATGGACATGGTAGCAGTGGTGATCTGATGAGAGGCAGCCCAACCCTGGGAGAAGCCTGGCTGCTGGATTCAGCAACTGTGGAGCAGGCTGTGAGCCTCACTGTTCAGAACATGGACTTAAATTCCACCCTCTTTTTACGGTGACACTTGACACTCCCTCAGCTGTGCCTGATGTCTCCAAGTGCAGAGCTTCTCTGGTTCAAACTCTTTATAGAATAAAACGTGTTGGGGTGGCTTGGCAGGAGGGAAGGGGAAACCAGAATTTAACTGAGCCCTTACGTTTATATCCCAGGGACTCCTGTTTCCAGTCCCACCCTGATTTCAGAGGTGCTGCACCTCCTGCTGCCGAGCCTTCCTGCCCCATCCGTGCAGGTATCAGATTGTGTCTTGTGGGTTTTCTTATCTGGGGTCCCGGCTATCAGTATTTTCTGCTATGCTGAATTTAATGACCATGTGTCAGCTGTTCACTAAGATTTTGTTCGCAGCTCTCACCTGCTGATGTCTAAGCTCTCATTGTCTTTTATTGGCTTATACCTGTGCCTTGATTTTCACGCTAGTGGAATTTCAGAAGGAAATAAAGACAAGCCTGCGTTAACCATGTGTGATAAAATGCCCTGGGTCTAGTTCCAGCCATCTGTTAGGGAATCCAGCTTTCCTCCTTTCTAGAACAAGTGGTTCCTGTTGGAGTTCTTTTTAAGACTAATGAAAGCTATGACCCCTTTCCCTTTAAAAAAGAAAAAAAGAGTACAAATGCACATGTCCCAAGATGAAGATGCTATTTTAGAAAGGTCACAAGCCCTCCAAGGCTATCGATTCTCCAGTTCAGAACCCCTGGCCTGGAGTGTCTCTGAGATCACTTTTAGATCTTGCACTCTGATTCTCAGAGTTCATTTCAAAGATAACATTGCAAGCCAGTTCATTTAAAAGATCTCAAAATAGTTTTCAGGGAACTATTTATGAGGAAACCAAAAATACCAAAGAGTCTAGAAGTAGTCTTAATTCAGTTCCGCAGAGTCAAGGGGCTTAGACATTCAGCTCGTCAATCGACTTCCAGATAGCTAATCAGCATGGCTAGCAGAAGTAGAGTGGCCAGAAATCAAAGGAGCCCTCTCTCATTTGCTCACCACGGAGAATGTCATGGAATCGAGGCAAAAATCTCAGTGGAGGTCAGGCCCGTAGGCGCCCTGCACATTAACTGTGGCCTCCCTGGCTGCACTCTTACTGCCGTCTTCCTTCACTTTTGTAACTTAGGTCTCCCTCTTCTATATTTTCCAGGCTACAAGTATCCCTTACCCAAAATGCTTGGGACCAGAAGTGTTTCAGATTTTGAATTTTCTTTTCTTTTTTTTTTTTTTTTTTTTTTTTTGGTTTTCTAACTATGTGTAATGAGATATCTTAAGGATGAAACCCAATTCTAAACACAGGATTCATTTATATCTCATACAAACTTTATATGCAGAGCCTGGAGGTAATTTTGTACAATAGTTTTAATACACTTGAGTATTGATTATGACCCATCACCCAAGGTCAGGTGTGGAATTTTCCACTTGTGGCATCATGTTGGTGCTCAAGAAGTTTCTTATTTTGGATTTTCACATTAGGGGTGCTCACCCTGTATTGGGAGTACAGTAGCACTGCTCTGGTATGTGGGTGCGGCCAGGGAGCTTTGGGCCAAACTGCATAGGCTTGCTGTCTCCTGGTTAGCACTTAATAAAGCCAGCAAAGGCATCAGGGCAGCAGGCATAGGACTCCCTCCTGGGAGATGACAGGCAGAGGTCAGCAGGGGGACCAGGACCTGTGTGGATTTCTTTAGAGAGTTGATTCTGCCAAGTAAAGTTTATGTTTGATTGTTTCATAGAGCATTTAGGTAAAGCAGCAGGTCCACCTGCCAACTGTTCCTTTACAAAGAGACCTTGAGATGGATTTTGTGCTGTACTTACTCCAGTGCACAGCTGGAGAGCAGAGACAGCAAAGGAAGAACAGTCCTCAGGACTTCCACAGGGGCTGATGAGGGTCAGGAAGACACTCTAGCATTGCCCCTAGTCCATGCATCTGGACATAACGTCCACCCGCTGCAGGGGGCTTTGATTTTCTTCTAAGAGCATTCTTAGAACCCTATAGCGGTTGTGCATCGTACCTTGGCTGAGGGATTTTTTGGAGGTGAAATTCAGTTCCCATCATCAGCTTCTAGGGCAGCTCCACACCCCTCACTTATTCTCTCCTCTTTAAGGGCCAAGGAGCAAGCTTTCGCCAAGGGTTTGGAAGCCACCCTGTTTTGAAATGGATTTTTCCATCCAGGTAGCCTTAGTGCCCAGTGGCCACAATGGTGCTGCGTGGGAACAATAGCTGAGCGCCTCAAGGGAGAACACCGGCGCTGCCCTGGTATGTGGGTGCGGCCCAGAGCTTTGGGCCAAACTGTGCAGACTAGCTGTCTCAGCGTTAGCGCTGGCTGAAGCCAGGAAAGCCGCAAGGGCGGCAGGCACAGAGCTCTTCCTCCTGGGAGGTGGAAGGCGTCACAGTGGACAAGGAGCTTGTTCATGGAAGTCCAGGAGAAGGTGGAGGGTTAAAGGGTGACGGCGCATCTCCCACTTGTACAAATTCTGCCTCCATGTAAACCGAGTCTGCAAAATCGTGGCCCAGCACCAATCTGCCTCAGCCCTGAACATGTTGGCCACCACTGCCAAGGGTTGGGCGGAAGATGGCATGGGCCTGGCAGAGGTTGAGTAACCAGTACTGTGCCAAAGGCTTGATGTGGCAGGAGGCGACAGGACAAAGGCATCCAAGGTGCCAGTTGGGCACCAGCCTTCTTAGCTGTCAGAACTGGTCTCGGCAAAAAGGAGAGCCCTTGGGTATACTTTTACAGCAGGTATTTTTACCCTGTACAAACAGCCACCTCTCCCTGCAGGCTTCCTTCCCGTGACCGAACAGGCCAGAGGACCAGGCCAAGGGCAGGCAGGAGAACCAGGGCAAAGCGCAGTGTGGGTGGCACCGAGACCCTGGTCTAGTCCGGCCTCACTCACTGCCTCTCTGCATCTGTTAACAAAAAACAGCGGAGGCAGGAGAAACGTAATGAACAGTCAGTAATAAAACAGTCTTGGAGGGACTGCACCTCTAAATGACTTGGAAATGGCCCTGGGAAGGGTCCTGATGCCCCGCTGGCTGAACCTGCAGGAAACGCCAGCCTGATTTTCCCTACTGGAAGGTAGGATCAGTAGCAGTACCTCACTAAGAGGTGTGAAAATGTGGAAGTGGCAGGGTCTCTAAGGAGCAGGACCAGGACCCATGGCCAGCTACCCTTTGCCTTCGCAAGTCCGACATCAGCTTTGGGAGCAACTCCTCCTCTTCCCTTTGGTTGCTTGGCAATAATTTGGTTGAGTTGACACACTGAGTGTTGACAGCATGTAACATGCCCAGAGCCCTGCGCCTCGGCATCCCCTCCTCAAGCTGCTGCTGGTGCTGGTGCTGGTGATTGTTTTGTGGCACTGGGACTGAACCCAGGAGCATTCTATCTCTGAGCAACACCCCCAGCCCTATTTAATTTTGAAACAGGGTCTCAGCCAGGCATGGTAGCTCACACCTGTAATCCCAGGCTACAGGAAGCTAAGACAGGAGGATCTCAGGTTTGTGGCCAGCCTCAGCTACTTAGTGAGGCTCTGTTTCAAAATAAAGAATAAGCCAGGCGTGGTGGTGCATGCCTGTAATCCCAATAGTTGGGAGGATTGGAGGTTCTTGACCAGCCTCAGCTACTTAGTGAGGCCCTCTGCAACCCTGTTTAAAAATAAAACATAGAGCTAGGGGTATAGCTCAGAGGTAGAATGCCCCGGGTTCAATACCAGTACCAAAAAAGAGAAAGGGAGGGAGGGAGGGAAAGAGGAAGACGTTCTCACTAAATTATGAGGCTGGCCATAAACCTGTGATCCTCATGTCTCAGTCTCCCAAGTACTGAGATTACAAGTGTGTGCCACCATGCCTGGCTAAGATGCTGGTTTAAGCAGTAACATTCCAATTGCCATCCTTTGCTGCTATAAAAAAAAAAAATGGTGTTCTCTAAACAAAGTTGATGTCTGGCCTAAAATGTTATAACTTTGAAGTACAATTCAAGTTCTGAAAAGGGGATCCCAAGAAGGGTGAAGGAAATCCTGGTGTTGAATTAGAGGAAAGACCCTTTGGTCCTTTTCTCCCAGGTCAGCCAGAGGAAGGGCTCCTTGTGCGGCTGGTCCCTCCAGAACAGATCGATGCGTGCCCCTTTGTTTGCACCTCCCTCGCGCACTAATCTCTGCCTTGTGTTTGCGCATAGCTGATGGAGAGAGGGCCCTGCAGTTTGTGTCTGCAGAGCTGATTACACACTCTGCCCCAACCTGCCTCTGATTATCCTCGCGCTGGTTGGCAGTCCTTGGAGCAACACACACAACGCACCCAGGCGCCCAGCAAGCAGGAGTCCCAAGATTCATGACCAGAATCTCACAGCAAAACAAACTCCTCCCTAATACCATGTGTATGGCTGGCTGCTCAAACCCCATCGGCTCAGTTAGGTCTGCTCCTAGCCTGAAATGGAAAATGAGTGGGTGGAAGGCCAAGCCCAGAGCTCAAGACTAGAGAATTCTTTCTGGTTAGGTTCAGAGCAGAATGGGCCGCTCTCCTGACACTGTTCCTTATCATGTGGCATCTCTGACAATGTGCATGGCCCAGTCTGCTTTTCGTCAGAGTCTCTGATACCCATGATTCCCCCCCTAATAGACTGTAAGCTGCCTGATGTCAGGGTCCTGGCATATGCTTAGCACCGAAGTGCTCTTTCCCAAAAGCTCTGTCGAGGACGAGAAATGACCCTGTGATCAAGATTTGTGTGAACCCACATCTGTGGGAGTCACCAGTGAAGCGGCGCCAGGTAGAAGTCAGGAAGGCCCGTGCCGAACAGCAGGGTCTCGTCCTTGTCTTAGGAACTGTGACTTACTGTATCACTCTCCAAATGCATGGAGCCTGCCTTCTCTTTACTTTGGAGCCAGGTTCTTTTCCTACTATTCAAAACACTTATCATATTCAGGTGGTATTCAGGACCTGGGAACATCCTCATCTCTACATGTTAGCCAGAAATTTTCCCCAAAGCTCACTCCTCCAGGAGCCCAAGGGGGTGGATAAGCACCACAGCTTAACATGGGGCTGGTAGAATTACGGAAACAGGAGGGGCATTCAGTCTTCCCACATTACTTCCAACACATCCCACGGCTCTGAGAGTTTCATCTGTGACCATTGTAAGGGGTTGAGTTTTTAAAAGCAGAGTGTTCAGCACCACGGTCAGAGCCACAGAGATAAGTAAATTCTCTCCGAAGAAGAAAAATGAGGGGAGAATCTTTAGGAGATGAATTTTCCATGTTTGCCCACTCTAGCAGCCTCCAAGCCTATGCCCAGGTCAGCCAGAGGGACAGAATCCCTGGATCTCCAAAATGTGTGGTGCTATAGGTCCCCTTCTGTCTTCGGCGTTGCCCAGGCTGGGATGCAGACCCACAGCTGGAGGTGTCGATCTGAACTTAGCCCATTCGGTGTCTCTGACTTTGGAAGTGAGTGCCGCCTTCTTTGTGTCCGTGTTCCGATTTGACTCGTTTATGAAATGGAGAGAGCCATTGTCTCTTAGGTGCGTTGATACCTGAGCAATCCTGGGGTCCCAGAATCGTTCCTAAGCTCCCCACTCCTCCATGGCTCTTCCAAGACAAAGGCTGAACATCTGGGAGCACAGCAGACGAAACTGAGGGATCGAGAGGGAGGGAGCTCGTGTCTACTGAGTATTCTGTGCCAGATGTGGCAGGTGCTGTGTCCCATCTCATCCTCACAACAGCCCGATGAAGGTGAGAGTCTATGGCTCCCTGCACAAGTGTGTGTGCACAAACATGTGCGATGCACAGCCAGGTGAGGTAGACCATTTTTGCTAATAACTGGTCTGCCTCGTGTGATGTGATGTGTGTGCCTCCAAAGAGATATGTGAAGTTAAGCCACAGATCAAATCTTACTAACTTGCAATTTAATTTGGACTCACAGTCTAACATGGACTAGGAAACTGGCAATTGTAATAGCCATCTCTTTTTCAAGCACCTAGGGTACCGGGCATGGAGCTCAGCTCTTCAAGCAGTCTCCCTGATCCGCACAGTCATTCTTCCCATTTTCCAGGTTCAGAAGTGGACACTGGGCAAGGTTGTGTAATCCACTCAGGGTTGCACAACAGGCAGCAGCAGGGCCAGGATTGGACTGGAGATCTGTCCCACGTTAGCAGATCTGCATGTACTCAAGCAGAAGGAAAATATCAGCAGAAAAATTATGTGTTACATATTGGAAGGAAAATAGTTTGTAATAAAAATAAAAGCAGCAGGGCACAGTGGTGCTTGCCTGTGAACTCAGTTACTCAGGAGGCTGACCCAGGAGGAACCTCAAATTTGAGGCTATACTGAGCAATTTAGTGAGACCCTGTCTCTAAATAAATGAAAAGGGCTGGGGTTGTAGCTCAGAGGTCGAACACTCCTGGGTACACTGCTCAGTACCACAATAAGTAAATAAATGCATGGCTGGGATTTGGCTCAGTGGTAGAGCACTTGCCTAGCATGTGCAAGACCCTGAGTTCAACCCTCAGCAGTACAAGGAATGAATGCGTGCATGCAGTCAGTATTACTAAAGTGGACCATCACATCAAAACACCCGTGGGACAAAGGGGCAACCAGTGTTGTGCTTTGTTCTTGATTTCTGCTGTTCTGTCACCGCAGGGTGTACAGTCGTGTCATCTTTTTAAAAAACATCCAGTGGAGTAGATCAGGACACATCATTTGAGGTTTGAGTCTCGTTTAGGGAGTATGATGTCAGTAGTGAAATACTTCAACCAAGGAATTAAAAACCTGAAATGAGGTATATGACTTACGGCTGCTCTGACCTCCCTAGTAGAGCTACGTGTAAGACTGGATCCATAGTAAATGAGTGTTCCCAAGTGACAGGGGTGCATCTGCACACCTACCTCTCTCTTTGTGCCCTGATGTTGGTGTGCCACAGGCTCAGTCTCGATGGCACAGTGTTCCTGGGAAGTAGCTCAGTGGGGACCTCTGCGCTCCGCCCTTCTCGGGGCGTCTTAGTTCCCCAGTTACTAACAAGCCCTCCAGGGCCGGCTGCTTTCTTCAGGCCTCCTCCATGGTCTACTCTCTCTCCTCCTACTCACCTTGCAGATTCCTAAACCAGATGCTTCTTTTATGGAGAAGTCTAATTGCTGTGGAATTTAATGTATGTTCTGCGTCCTCATCCAAATCTCCTCCTTCCTGTTCCCCTGTCGCCCTTTCCATGACTCACCTCGAGGCTCCAGGCTGTGAAGAACCACACCTGTCCTGGACCCGCCTGCACCTCCTGCCCAGTGGCTTCCTCTCTGGAAAAAGGTATTCACCAATTATGTTAGTAACCTGAGACATTAAAAGAGATCTGTCTTACAAACACAAAGCAATAAATGGCAAATTCAATTTCACTTTTAGCTGGTCTTGCACACCTACAGCCTTCTCTGCCATAAGGCACTCCTGGAAAATCCAGCATGCTGTAGTATGTGCCCAGGTAGTATTTGCCAGTTCTAATGTTTTAAATTATTTCTGAGGCTGAGACAGGAGGATCGCAGATCTCAAGCCAGCCTCAGCAACTTAGTGAGACCCTGTTTTCCAAACAAAAAATAAAATAGGGCTGAGAGTGTAGTGTAGCTCAGAGATAGAGTGCCCCTGGATTCAATCCCTAGCACCACACACACACACACACACACACACACACACACACACACGGGAGTGGAACTTGGATACGTAATGGGCAGTATCAGATGAAAGAACTGGTGAGCTGTAAAGCAGTGGACTGTGGGAACTGTGCATTCTGTTTTTGTGGCTGACAGATCCTTGTGAATGAGTTCCTAACGTTCATTCAGTTTGATGCTACTGTGAAAAACTAATGTCTATGAAATCCACATTCCAAATTGCTCTGAGCACAATCTCTCCCCTCTTCACATCTCCCATCCTGACAGAATACCTGTTTTGTTCACAGGATAAGGAAATAGATCCTGCTAAAATACCTGCCTCACACACAGGTGGCCTTATGACACAGGTCCAGCTATTGATGTTGATAAAGGTCTTCTAGGATTTTATAGGGGTGTTTTTGTTTCGTTTTGATGTGATACTGGAAATTAAATCCAAGGGCATTCTACCTCTGAGCTCTACTGCTCTCCCAGTCTTATATTTTATTTTGAAGCAGGGTGTAACTTAGTTGTTGAGTCTGGCCTTGAAACTGCCCTCCTCCCAGGTACTGGGATTACAGATGTACACCACACTCCCAGCTTCTTCTAGTATTTAGGTGAAAGCTTCTGTGCTCCTGATACGAATACCGCTTCTTCCTGATGAGAGTTGTGGAACCACAGCAGCCATCTTGCGGCTATGAGGTGAGGAGCATGAGAACTACAGCTTACCACTTAGGATGGCGGAGAAAGCTGAGAGGGGCCCCCATCTGGGATGGCCCCACTGCCTCCTCTACCAGCTCCAGGCTTTTTTTTTTTTTTTTTTTTCAGTACTGAGGATTCAACCCAGGGGCATTTTACCTCCAAGATATACCCCTAGCCCTATTTTTTATTCTTTATTTTGAAACAGGGTCTCAAGCCGGGCGTGGTGGCGCACGCTTGTAATCCCAGCATTCGGGAAGCTGAGACCGGAGTTCGCGCCCAGCCTCAACTACCTAGTGTGGCACTCCGCAACTTAGTGAGACCTGGTTTCAAAATAAAGAATAAAAATATGGCTGAGGGTATAGCTCGGAGGTAGAACACCCCTGAGTTCAATCCTCAGTACCGCAAAAAAAAAAAAAAAATAATGAAACAGGGTCTCATCAAGTTGCAGAGGGCCTAAGTAGCTGAGGCTGGGCGTGAATCTGAAATCCTCCTGTCTCAGCCTCCCAAGTACTGGGATTACAAGCATGCACCACCATACCTGACTAGCTCCAGACATTTCATTGCTTTAACTGAACATGCACCACAGTCGTTTAAGTCACTGTTAATGCAGTTCTTTGTTGCTTGAAGCCAAAGGCAAAAAGTAGCCAACACAACCGTGACACGTCATAGCTTCTGGCTCTAGACCCCCAAATAAAAGACATACTTCCCCTAAGTTTAAAGAAAAGCTAAGGGACCATGGTGCCCTAATTTTGGACTAGACTTGGAGGTTCCTCAGTCGCCCGCTGTATGCCTTAGTCAACTAGAGGTAGATAAGCACTGGATAGGGGTATATGTAAAAAAAATGAAACAATTACTTACCAGTAGTTATTAGGTCTTGGGGTAAAGGACAACTACATATTAAATCAATGAAATTATGCCTTTTTCATGGGCAGAATCTGAGCCTGACAGTTCTGAGTATTGTTAAGGTTATGGGGAAATAGGATCTCTTAGAGACTGTGTGAGTGAGTACTCTTGGGTACTGCGTGCATGATTACTTATGGTGAGTACTTGAGCTAGTACTCTCAGATACTATGGGCGTGAGTACTCACAGTGGGTACTTGAGTGAGTACTCTCAGGTGCTGCGTGTGTGAGTACTCAGTGAGTACTTGAGCGAGTACTCTCAGGTGCTGCGTGTGTGAATACTCAGTGAGTACTTGAGTGAGTACTCTCAGGTGCTGCGTGTGTGAGTACCCAAGGTGAGTCTGGAGTGGGTACTTTCAGCTACAATGAGTACTTGGGCAAGTACTCTCAGGTGCTGCATGCACGAGTACTCAAGGTGAGTCTGGAGTGAGTACTCTCAGGTACTGCATGAGTAGGTGAACTGGAGCAGCTACCTTGGAGACTAGCAAATTTGTTGATGACTGTGCCCTGTGCTCCAGGAACTTTGGCCCATGGGCACCAGTGGTAAGTAGAACATTCACTGTAGCGCGGTTTTATAGCAATGCACACCTGGAGACAGTCTATGCGTCCATCCACAGGGAATGGATGAAAGCATCGTGATGCAGTGAAGACACTAAAAAACAAAAGCAAAACCTGATCTACATATGAAACAGATAGACTTAGCAATGTGCTGCTGGAGTCGGCTCATGAGCGCCGAGGCTAGGATTACAGAAATTTTGCAAGCTGGTTGATACCACACGTGGCCTGGGATGCGCCACGTGAGAAGTATTTACAACGTGGAAATTGGCAAAAGCTACAGGTCATTCCATTTCCTCCCCCACAAGAGCTAGTTGTTAAATATTTACCAGCACATCACGTGGATAGATTTCAAAAACCAGTATTTCAAAAAGGCAAGTTGCAGAGGAGGAGAAAGTAGGGAATTGTTGAATTGATATAAAAGTTTTAAGTGAGGTGAGATGAACGAGTTCTTGAGATCCTTACAGCATAGCACACGGTCAGCAGTACTGTAGTGTGCACTTAACCATTTGTTAAGAGAGTAGCTCTCATGTACGTGGTATTCTCACACACACACACACACACACACACACACACACACACACACACAAGTAAATAAAGGAGACCTGAGTTCCTTGCTGCATGCTTCTAGACGCCATTCACCGTGACAGATCTTCACGACAGTGCAGCCGTGGCATAAACTCCTGTCTTCTGTGAGGAAAATGCAGAAGGACACTGGCCCAATAGTGCCTTTTCATTATTTTGGCTTTGGCTATGCAGCACTGGTTGCTACTGGTGGCATCACTGGTTATGCAAAAGCTGGTAGTGTGCCGTCCCTGGCTGCTGGCCTCTTCTTCGGGGGTTTAGCAGGCCTAGGTTCTTACCAGCTGTCTCAGGATCCCAGGAATATTTGGGTATTTCTAGCTACATCTGGGACCTTGGCTGGCATTATGGGAATGAGATTCTACCATTCTGGGAAATTTATGCCTGCAGGTTTAATTGCAGGTGCCAAAATTGGAATTAGTGTTGAGTAGACCCCATCCGTAGTAGACACATCCCAGCTTGGATTCATGAAGAATTAATAATCTCCAAACTTCCACTGTTTTAAGGGAAGGAAGCATATTTACATATTTTGACATTTTACTCTAAAAACAAAGTAACACTGAATTTGGTAGTCAAAACCATATATTTTTTGGTGGTATATTACATATAACACAAGAGCTTAATTGTACCCTCATGGTTCAATTCTTATATCATGATGTTATCTCTTCTTTCTGTATGAGTAGATGAAATCACAAAAGGTAAATGTTATATGTCAACATTTGCGGCCCTTGAAGCCTTATTCCCCACTCAGAAGAACAGTGTGAAAAAGTCTCTTGGTGAGATTTCGTATGTATGTTCTTTTACTCTTCTTAGAGCACAGACCTACTTTGGAATTATATTAAATGAAATGTCAGTAACAATAAAGTTTACTGTAAATAAAAAAAAATAAAGGGACACGAGAAAACTTTTAGAGTTGATAGATTTTTTTTTAATCTGGATTTTGGTGATGGTTTCAATATTTGGTATTGTCAGACTCAGTTTTTTTACTTTTATTTTTGGAGGTTATTGTGGTACTGGATATTGAACCCAGGGGTGTTCTACTTTTGAGCTACACCCCCAGCCCCCCCCCTTTTTCTTGTAACAAGGTTTTGCAGAGTTGCTGAGGGTTGCACTAAGTCACTGAGGCTGGTCTCAAACTTGCAATCCTCCTGTCTCCGCCTCCAGAGTACTGTCATTACAGGCGTGTGCCACTGTGCCCAGCTTCAGACTCAGTTTTTTTGTCAGTGAGCAAAGTATAATTTCACTGATTTTATATGTACTTGTCCTTTACCCTGAGATCTAATAACAATAGGTAATTATTTATTGCTTCCATTTTTTTGCATGTATCCCCATTAGCTGTCTATCTCTAGTTAACTGTAAGGCGTACAACAGACTATTGAGGAACCTCAACATCCAGATCCAAAATTGGGGTAACATGGTTACTTAGCTTTTCCCTAAGCCTGGGAAAATATGTGACTTTTCTTCAGAGGTCTACACTAGTGATGTCCAATCTCATCAAAATGTATATATTTCATCCATACCTCAGTAGAACTTTTTTAAAAAAGACAACTTGCAAAATGATAATGGTATATAGCATTTATTTAAAGTTTTAAAAAAAACACATAGAGAAATGCTGTATATGTTTGCAAAATTTGTGAATACTAATAAAACATGGTCTAAGAAGAATGCATGCCAAATTTGTGATAATGATTATCTCTGGAGAAGGGGCATTGTAATTGGTGTGGTGAAGGGAAAACAGGGGCTTGAACACTTTATCTGTTATGTTCTACTTTATTTTAAAACATCTGATGCCAGGCTGGGGACCTAGTGCGTGTAAGGCCCTGGGTTCGACCCCCAGTACTGAAAAAAAAATCTGAAGCCAGAAAAGCAAAATCTTAACACTGGTTAATTCTGGGTACTAAGTATAAAATGTTTGTTATTCCCTTTTCATATTTCTGTTATTTAAATTACAAAGTAAAGGCAAAACACACACACACACACACACACACACACACACATACACACTAAGAGTCAAAGAAAATTTGCTTATCACATGCCATTGACTCTTCTTGGTGGGAATGTAAAGTGGTAAGCCACTATAGAAAACAGTTTGGCACTTCCTCAGAAAAATAAATGGAATTACCATATCCAGATCTACTATACCAGATCTACTCTAGGTATATACTCAAGAGAATTGAGAACGTATGTTCAAACAAAAACTTATACACAGAAATTTATAGTAGCAAAACTCATAAAAGTTGGAAACAACCCAAATGTCCATCAGCTGGGGAATGGATAAATAAAATGCAGTCCACTGGGTTGGCTAGAATGAAAGGGAAAATAAGGGTTGGTGAGAATTTGAAGAAATTTGAATCCTAGTACATTGCTGGTGGGAATATAAAATGGTACAGCCACTTTGGAAAATAGGTTGACAGTTCCTCAAAAGGTTAAACATAAAGTGACTGTATGACCCACACATTCCTCTCCTCAATATAACCCAGGAGAAATGAGAGCACACATCCTAAAAAATAAAAAGGTTAAACTTGTATATGAATATTCAGAGCAGAATTACTCATTATAGCCAAAATGTAGATATAACCCATATGATCATTAACTAATGGACAAATAAAATGTGGTATGTCCATACATATAATTCAGCCATAAAAAAGAATGCGTGTCCGATATGTGTTACAACATGAATGGACCTTGAAAACATGGTCGTTGAAAGAAGCCTGTCATTAAAAACCACATGTTGTGTGGCTTCATGTTTTATGATTCCATTTATATTAAATGTCCAGAATAGGCAAACCCATACAGCCCAAAAATAGGTCAGTGGTTTCCAGGGCTTGGGAGGGGCAAGTAGGAAGTGATTACTTAACTGGTACAGGGGCTCCTTTTCTGGAATTAGATAGCGATAATAGTTGAACAACATTGTGAATGTACTGCAATCTACTGAACTGCATACTTTACGATGACTACAATGGTAAAATTTTATGTCATAGGAATTTTACCTCAGTTTAAGAAGTTATTTAAACTATGACATCCACTGTAAGATGATACTACCTTATAGGGGAAAAAAGTGTCCTTAAGAGTTGATGAAGCATGATATTTATTTGATTACATAGAATTTTTTGTTTTGTATTGGGGATTGAACCTAGGGACGATCTACCTCTGAGCTACACTCCCAGCCCTTTTAAATTTTTTTTATTTTGAAGCAGGGTCTCACTAAGTTGCTGAGGCTGACCTTGAACCTGCAATCCTCCTGTCTCAGCCTTCCAAGTACTGGTTAGCGCCACCACTGTGCCCCGCTGATTACATAGAAATTTGAAGTTTCTTTTCAAATAGCTCCATGCCAATTAGAAAATTAAGTTTGCTACATGTAACAGAAAAGTGCATGATAGCAGTGATATGAAAAGGTTAGAAATTTATTTTTGCTTCAAGAAAGTCACAATGTGAATAGTCCAGGGCCCACAAACTATCTTCCTGGTTCAGGGACTCTGATTCCTAAATGTCCTATCTTGAGTTTTTGGCTTCCATCCTCAAAATTACTTTATAGTTAAAAGATGGCTCCTGGGCCAGGCATGGTGGCACACGCTTGTAATACCAGTACTTGACAGGCTGAGATAGGAAGATTGCAGGGTCGTGGCCAGCCTCTGCCACTTAGTGAGGCCCTCCGCAATGTAGTGTTTCAAAATAAAGAATAAAAAATAGAGCTGGGGGTGCAGCTCAGAGGTAGAAGCCCCTGGGTTCAGTCTCCGCTCCTGGAGTGCCAGCTAGCATTTCCCGTTCCAGGCATGAGAGAGGAAGAGGAAAAGGACAAAAACACTTTCCTTCCAGGTGAGTCCACTCTCTCGGGGCAGAATAAAAGTATGGTTAAGGAAATGAGCATATAGGCCCATAAACGGGAACAGCTCTTTGACAGCAACATCTCTAGTTTTGTTTGTTAGTATATCCCCAGGACCCAGCACAGGTAGAGTACGTTGAAGGCACTTTAACAATGTGTGATATGAGCCGGCATGGTGGTGCATACCTGTAATCCCAGTGATTGGGAGGCTGAGACAGGAGAATTGCAGGTTTGCAGCCAGCCTCAGCAATTTAGGGAGGCCCTCTGCAGCTTAATGAGACTCTGTTTCAAAATAAATAAAATAGGGCTGGGTATAGCTCAGAGGTAGAATGGCCCACACACAACCCCCCCCACCCCAGATTTGTCATCTTCTGGCTCCACCCAGCTGGCTTGCGAGTGACCCCGTTGAACTTCTCGGCACAGGGTATGCCCACCGTCAACCCCTGAATGAATTCGTACTTTCCCACTGTTGCGGACTAAGTTAAATATTCAGGTGGTGAAATTTTCACCTCAGTACCTCAGTCTGCGACTGCATTTGGAAATGGGGTGTTTAAAAAAATTAAAGGGAGATCATTCGCATGGGCCCCAAACCAACGTGACTGGTGTCCTTATAGGAAGAGATTAGGGCACAGAAGAGGCTGTGAGCACAGAAAGAGAAGGCAGCTGTCTTAAGCCAAGGGCCTTTCTTAAGGCCTCAGAAGAAACCAACCCACCTGCTGCTTTGACCTCCGACTTCTGGCCTCCAGAATTCTTAGGAAATACACGTCACAGTAAGCTGCCCAACCCGTGACTCTTTGTTCTGGTAGACCTAGCAGAGGAATGTATTCATCCTTCATCATGGTGATGAGCTGTTTAGTGACTGTGTGGTTGACTTTATGGCTCACCTTGAGTAGGCTCTGGCACTCTGCTGTTTAGTTAAACACCAGTGTAAATGTTGCTGCAAAGGTAGATTTTAGATGTGATTAACAGGTCAATCAGTAGAGCTTGAGTAAAACAGGTTACCCTCCATAATATGGGTGGACCTCATCTGATCTGCCAAAGGCCTCAAGGAAAAGGACTGAGTTTCCTGAAGAGGAAGAATTCTGCCTCCAGACTCAAGACCACAACGTCCTCTCTGTGTGTGCGAGTGCACGCTCCTAGGGATGGAACCCAGGGGCATTCTACCTCTGAGCAACACCCCCAGCACTATTTTATTTTGAAGCAGGGTCTTGCTAGGTTGCTAAGGACCTCACCATGTTGCTGAGGCTGACCTTAAACCTACAATCCCCTGGTCTCAGCTTCCCAAGTATTGGGATTACAGACATGCATCACCATGCCTGGCTACAACATCAACTCTTGCCAGAAATTTCAGCCTGCTAGCCAGCCCCAATTTACCAAGCCCATAATCACATAAGCCACTTCCACCAAAATACACACACGCACACACATATACGAGTGCATATATGTATGTATATATGTATGTATATATGGAATCATTAAAGCATAATGTAAAATATATAAAATATCAGCCTGTAGTCACTGTGCTGGAATTCTCCAGTGACTAAGGACTGGTATTTCAAATATTTAACTCTGTTCTTACACTCATTTAATGTAAAATACATATTTACGTATTTCCACATTTGTGAATGGAAGAGCTGGCTGAATACTTGCATCCAGGTAAATGAACTCTCCAGTGGGCAGTTCTTGTTCAGATTTTAACAGTGACGTTGGTTTTGCAGTAGATCATCCGCTGGGCTCAGGGAAGAAGGAAGAGCGATCATTCACCCAGAAGCCTCACAATTTACACCCACAGGGTGCTAACTGCCAGTAAATTCCAGGAGAATGAACAATTGCAGTTGTCGTTTTAAACTGTCTTTGTTATGAGCGGTCCCGCCTTTGCCTCTTGGTCCTGCCTAATCTTGATCGGCAGTGTACTTTTATGTCTGACTTCTTTCTTTGGAAATGGCAAGCTTTCTTTCTGCTTTGTTAAGCGCATAAACGTCTTCTAATCCAGGGAGAAAGAAGTTACAGGTGTGGAGGGTTCGTGCAGAAGGAGGGAGAATAAAAGACATGAAATGGGAAAGAATTGAGCCAGGCGTGGTGGCACACACTTGTAATCCCAGCATTTGGGACACTGAGACCAGAGGATCCGGGTTCGAGGCCAGCCTCAGCTACCTAGTGAGGCACTCCACAACTTAGTGAGACCCTGTTTCAAAATAAAGAATAAAAAATAGGACTGAGGGTATAGCTCGGGTAGAATGCCCCTGAGTTCAATTCCCAGTACCAAAAAAAAAAAAAAAGGGAAAGAATCAGGATAGTCCAGGAGTGTGGAGGAGTTCGGAGTGCCTGGCGGGCAGGGCGAGGGGAAGGGGGGAGAGTGGAGGGTGAGGAGTGGTCTACGTGGTCACCCAAAACCAGGGACACATTTGCAAGCCTGGCTGACCTAAGGCAGCCATGGGACCTGAGGGGATGAAAGCTGAATAAAGCCAACAGAGCTGCATAGACTGCATTTGTGATGTGGCTGCTCCCCTCCCCTTGCTCTAGAAGTCAATGCCTATATGTTTGCCTTCACTAACTCACCTGTGAGTTTCTCGCTTGGAAGAGGCTCCCGTGACGGTGCAGGAGTGTGGACACAAGGGGCATCTTGTCGCTGATGAAGATTCGAGGCCGGAGTGAAGCCACAAAGTGCTGGTCTTTGCCATAGTGAGGCAGCCCACGGGGCAGACAACAAAGGACTCGGGAAGTCTTGCTGCCCATTACACACTAAGCAACAGCACTGTCCAACAGAACTTCCTGCTGCTAATAGAAATATTTTATGTATGCACCATCCAGCATGATAGTTCCAGCCTGATGTGGCTACTGAGCACTTGAAATGTTAATGCAGAGCCAGGTGTGGTACTGCACGTCTGTAATCCCAGTGCTTGGGAGGCTGAGGCAGGAGGATCACAGGTTCTCTACCAGCCTCAGCAACTTAACAAGACCCTGTTTCTAAATAAAAAATAAAATGGGTTGGGGGTGTATCTTGGAGGTAGAATGCCCCTGGGTTCAATCCTCGGTACCATAAAGACAGGAAGTAGGAATGTTAGTACAACTGAGCAAATTGCTATTAAATTTTATGTAATTTAATTAAAATCCAGGTAGCTGGCCAGGCATGGTGGTGCATGCTTGTAATCCTAGTACTTGGGAGGCTGAGACAGTAGGATCACAGGTTTGTGGCCAGCCTCAGCTACTTGGTGAGCCATCCACAACTTGTTCCTTATTTTGAAACAGGGTCTAACAACAACAAAAAATAGGGCTGGGGGTGTAGCTCAGAGGTAGAATGCCCCTGGGTTCAATCCCTAGTACCACGAAAAAAAAATATATCAGGTAGCCAGCTATGGCCATTGACTACCGTATTGGACAGCACTGCCTCTAGGGCTTCATAACACATTGGTCAGTGTCTCCCAATGTAGTTTGTGGAAGGGCCACAAAGAGATGAACTCGTGGTCCTGTTGCTACTGCATACACCTCTTCTGGATTACAGTCTCAGAGTTGGGCTTGGAGCGTGAGAGTTAAATAGCTAGTGGAGGAGCTTGCCCGCCCGGCAGGGTCTGATCTATAAGTGGTGATTCAGAGCATCCTTCGCAGGAAACATCATTTGTATTAGCCGAGTGTGTTATAAATCCCCACCTGGTAGTCACTTATACCTCTAGAAACAGAACTAAGGTCTCCCACCTGGTCTCTTTCTGAAGGTGGGATTTTTTGTGTGTTTACTTCAATTTTTGAAGATTTAGAAGAAAATCCCTCCAGCTGTTAGGGAGCTTTAGAAATAGGAAAAATTAACATTTGTCATCCTTGTCTTGGGGGAATTTGTATTCAAGTGATTAGAAGTAAACTGAACTTCAAAAGTTGAAGCACTTCGTATTAGAAATGATGGCAGAAGATTGAATGGGAGATAAGTTGGCATTTGGGCCTCAGCATGTGAGGAGACCCTCAACTCCATTGGCTCCTACTAGGAAGGGAATGTGCTTCGCTGTGGCTAAGCCATAGACGTAGGAGCTCTGAGGTCAAACCCCGCTTCCTCTCCTTGATGAAGAACACCACTCAGCCTTGAAGGCCTTGTCCATTTCATCTAGAAGGCTGGGAAGATGCTTTGCTGGGATTTCTTTGAGGAAGAAGACAAAGAGTCATTATCAAGCTTTTTTGGGGTGGGGGGGCGGGATTGAACCCAAGGACATTCTACCTCAGTTAAAACCCCAGCCCGAGAGCCGGGCGTGGTGGCGCACGCTTGTAATCCCAGCATTCGGGAGGCTGAGACCGGAGGATCCGGGTTCGCGGCCAGCCTCAGCTACCTAGTGAGGCACTCCGCAACTTAGTGAGACTCGGTTTCAAAATAAAGAATAAAAAAAAATAGGGCTGGGGGTATAGCTCGGAGGTAGAATGCCCCTGAGTTCAATCCCCAG
>PVLC010022205.1:0-26979 GCA_004027655.1 Graphiurus murinus | reverse complement strand
GGCAGAGAAGAGAAAGACCACAGCTTCATGGACAGTATAAAATCATCCACATAATAGCTCAGGTATATGGTTGGGAGGGGAGTAACTGGCTTACTTCTTGGATGCCCATTTAACTGTGACACATGACCATGGGCTATGTAGTGAATTATTGTTTCTAGTGCATTAAAAGATATACCTCCAGACCAAGGAGTGTTTTGCTTCTGAGCCATGAACTCACTCTCCTCTCTTCAATGCTGGGTGCTCTTATCATATCAGAAGACAGTGTTTGTTGGACAAAATGGAATTTCAAAATCAAGAGTCCTCTGTGAATTTTTTTTTCGTGCTACTGGGGATTGCATCCAGAGGCATTCTACCTTTGAGCTACACCCATAGCCTGATTTTATTTATTTGGAAATAGCATCTTGCTAGATTGATGAAAGTCTCATTACTTGCTGAGGCTGTCCAAGAACCTGCGATCCTCTTGTCTCAGCCTCCCAAGTACTGGGATTACAAGCATGTGCCACCATGCCTGGCTATCCTCTGTGAATTTGAGTGAAGTTTTCTTATATGAAATAGTCTTGACGGTTCCTCCGTTTTCCCATCAGAAGTGAATTCCTAGTCTGGAGTAATTGTGTGGACTAAATATCCTCAAAGTCAGAGAGGAAAGAGGGAAGGAAGGGGGTGGGCATGGGAATTAATTTTGTGTAGACTTGGAGACAATTTTCATGAATGAGTAAAATGATGACTGATATTGTGTTTTCTGAAGTAGAAGGTTGCTGTATGTCTTGCAGCATTCTTAACAAAGATGAATAAATGTATGGTTTTTACAAAATGTATAGAGTAAAGATACTCAATGAGTATCTTTCTCATTCTTAGCAATAGATGTAATTAGTCCTCAGATTTATGTATTACAAAACTAAGTATTTTGAAGTGACTAAAAGGAGAAATTCTAGTTAAAAGAAACAAGAAAATGTAGAGGTCCTTCCTGACTGGAAATCTGACTTCCACATGTAATTATCTTTTTGAAAAACCAGAAAAGAACAAATTTAATCTCTCTCTGAGTTCAGGATGAATGATGTCAGTTTTAATTTTTCAAGGAAGTTAAATATAGTGCCAAATAATTATATATATATGTATACACACACACACAAACACACACACACACACACACTTGTATAAACTCAGTCTTTCTTCTCTCACCTCTTAGGAAACTCACTTTATCTGGAAGTGGTGGCACATGCTTGTAATCCCAGTACTTGGGAGGCTGAGACAGGAGGATTGCAGGTTTGCGACCAGCCTCAGCAATTTAGCGAGATCCTCAGCAAATAAATGATACCCTGTTTTAAAAGGAAAAACTAAAATAGGGCTGGGGGTGTAACTCAGAGGTAGAATGCCTCTGAGTTCAATTTCTAGTACCCCCCGTACCCCATTCACACACAACTAACTGTGAGGATATTATAGTCGTTGTGAAATATTTCAACTGTCTTGTGGCTCTAATGATAAAGGCAGAAGCTAAAGAAGAATTAAAGCTGCAGTAGGTCTTTTATTCATTCCTGTACAAGAAAGGATATTCTCTGTCTGCAGACCCTTTCAAACACAGCTTGAACGTTTTCCTGTATTGATGTTTAAAAATTAAGTCTAGCTGCAGGTGGCGAAACTCAGTCTCCTCTGCATTGTTTGTTGTCTCCAATAATATTTTTTCTTTCCCAGAGTGTTTTTTTTATCATATCCTTTCAGTTTCTATGGATGGTGCTTTCCATAACAGCAGGTGCTACTGTTTTTTTTTTCCTTTTATTTTGGTGGCAAAACTATCAATCTCAATGCCCTTGCCTGCCAGGCCTTTTAGAGGTTCTTAAGATCTGTTTCCTAGAGAATAAAATAGAATTTGGCCTAAGGAATCAAATGGACTCCATAGGGTTTCACATTGTCCCTTGTAGTGGTTTGGATATAGCATACCCTCCCCCCACCATCCCTCATGGAAACAAGGTAGCAATGTTGAAAGCGGGGCTTCATTGTAATCTTAGCACTGGATAAGTCCATTACAGTAGATTTGTCTGTGTGGTCTCCTCGGTTGGTGGAGTGTGGCTGGAGGTGAGACCCTGGGGTGCAACCGTGAGGATTATATATGGCTCCTTCTATTCCTGCTTGTTCTTTTGCAAAGCCTTGTCCTCTCCTTCTCTCTGCTTTCTACCACCATCCCCCAAGACCCGCGGTCTCACGTGGATTGAACCCCCAAGTCTGCAAGGAAACTGTGAACAAACAAATCTTGCTTCCTCTGAGGTGCGTGGTCAGATCTTTGGATTATAGTAGTGAGAATGCTGATTAATACACCCCATGGAGTGATTTCCTCTTCCTCTTCCTTCCTCTTCCTCTTCCTCATCTTACTCTTCTTTATAGATAAAGCATGTAATTCTGTGCTAGGGAATTGCATTACCATTCATCTAATGACTCTGAAATTCAACTAAGAAAATTAAAAGCTAGAAAAAAGCAACATCTAGAGATTTCACTCTAAATTTCATCAATTTAACACCTTGACGAACATTAAGCATATGTTGGGAGTCTGTGTTTTGAATGAAACAAAATGTTAGTATCCTGTGGTTGTGAAGTGTCTTGCACAACATGTCCACATACGTGATCTCATTTGATCCTTAAATACTCTGGACCTTGAGAACATTTGGATCATTTTCACTTGTTGACAATGTCTCAAATTACAAACAGTTTGGTTTGATGACTGACATAGTGAGTGTCACATATTTCAGAGCTAGCACAGAACTCTTGTAGGAGTCAGGAGAAATGGATTCTGGTTTTGGCTTTGTTATAAACTGACCTCCAGTGGAGTAACTCCTGGGGTTATACTTTGTGAAATTATGGTCCAGAACTAGAATTTTCCCAGAATATTTTATTATACAGTGAGTTTTAGAATCTTCTTTCCTTAGCAAAAGGAAGAAAAATTAGCCAGAGTGACTGTTTTTGTTTATGTATTATTTTTCTCCAAGAATTCTGCACACATAAAAAATCTAAATGGAAAGAAGGTGTGTGTGTGTGTGTGTGTGTGTGTGTGTGTGTGTGTGTGTGTATGTGTATGTGTGTATGTGTGTATGAATATGTGTGTGTTAGTTACTGGGGATTGAACCCATGGGCATTCTACCTCCGAGCTATACTCCCATCCCCTTCTTGCTAGGTTCCTGAGAGTCTCACTAAGTTACTGAGTCGGGTCTCAAACCTGCAATCCTCCTATCTTAGCCTCCCAAGTACTGGGATTACAAGTGTGTGTCTGGATGGAAAAAGTTTTAAAACAACAATTGCTCACACTTTCTCTTATTTTAGTGTTTCAGTTCCATGAACTCTGTCTTGATTCTGGGATAGGCTGTCAAGACGGAGAACAAGTACACTTCTCTTCTTGTACCACCTTCTTCTCTTCTCTCCCCAACCGCACACTTCCTTATCTATCCCCTTTGCATTCTCCAGAGTGCACTTGTCCAGATCCACTGCCTCAGCTTGGATGTCTATGTTTGGGAAATTGCATTTAAGTCAGAGAATGCAATCTGGCATCCTAGGGAGTTACACCTGACTCCTGGATATTTTCCATGGTGTTCCAACTGCTGCGTGCATGTTATGTTCCAATCACTCCAAGCCTCACTGAATGCATAATTATAATGCACCCACAAAAGCATTAAAAATTAGATATGTTGACAATATTTATGGATCAGGAGACTTTGCCTAAACATCCAGATCCAGATTTCAACATCTCTTGAAAAGTGGGCCGCATGGCAAAACTGGGTCTTCTTCCCACCCGGCGTCACGGAGGTGTGCCACTGCGGCTCCCTCGAACAGGCTCTGTTCAGAAGCCTTCACTCATTCTGCTACTTGATGTCCCTGGTAGGTATTTGAGCTCCTGGCTCACATACAGAACACTGGAGGGTTGGGGCACAGAAGAATGTAAGTGTGATATAATTGGTTGAGCAGAGCACGACCAAGATGCATTTCATGTTCTTTGTGATTCACTGTATATAAAAATATGCTCAGAAGGCATGGTATCAAATGCTGTAGCAAGCCAGGGAACAGAGATGGAGTTTTGGTTTTTTAATCATAACACTGAAGACTTTAATAGCAAAGTTTAAAATTTGATGGTGCAGTATTTTTTTTTTTAGTGGACATCGTTGGATTAATGTAACCATTCATTGGGTTCAGTTCATTGGACATAGATGAAATGCCAATTATATGCTAGTCACAGACCTTGGCATTGGGGATAATTTGTCATTTGCCAGTTATGACATTATAACTTGGATGGTTGTCATGTATTGCTTTTAAAAAAATATGGTTTGGGCAATGTTTCTTTTTAAGATGATGTTAAAGTGAAATTCTCCATTTTATGCATACAAAGTGAATATAATTGTGTGTAAACTAAAAATGCCAGCAATCTTGGAGCTTGATTATCTACTCAGTACATATCTTTATTCCTGGATGAATGTGTTTCTGCATCTCATTTGTATTTTTCTTCTCTGGCTGTAACCTTGCTCTATTGTATACCTGTCACAATATTGAGAATGTTATTAATCTGTGTGTGTGTGTGTGTGTGTGTGTGTGTGTGTGTGCGCGCGTTACTGGAGATTGAACCCAGGGGTGTTCTACCTTCAAGCTATACCCTCACCCATTTTTAATATTTTGTATTCAAACAGAATCTCACTAGGTTGCTCAGAGTCTCACTCCATTCTACCTCCAAGCCATACCCCCAGCCCTTTATATTTTTTTATTTGGAAACAGGATCTCTCTAAGTTGCTGAGGCAGTCCTCAAAAATGTAATCCTCCTGTCTCAGCATCCCAAGTACTAGGATTACAGGTGTGCACTATGGCATCCAGCAGAATGTTGTTAATCTTAAGTGCATATCATAAATAAAAGAACTTGTTCCTATTAAGTGACTTTTGCCTTAGGGTGTTGATTCCTCTGTCTCCTTTCTAGGAGTTTGACTGTAACTATTAACATCCCTTCATGGGATGTTACAATCACCTTGGAATGTTGTTTAAAAGGTGAATTTGTAACCTTCTCTCCACCTTCTGCCTGACATGGTGGTGCATGCCTATTATCCCAGTACTTGGAAGGCTGAGGCAGGAGGATTGCAAGTTTGAGGCCAGTCTCAGCAACTTAGAGAGATCCTGTTTCCAAATAAAAAAAATGTAAAGGGCTGGGGGTATGGCTTGGAGGTAGAATGCCCCTACATCCAATTCTCAGTATCCTTGCCCATCCTCCCCCAACACACACACACACACACACACACACACACACACACACACACACACAGCACACATGGCGTGGAACATTCCTGATCTTTCCTTGCTTTATGGGTTCTACTTGGTGCCAGATTTGGAGAATCCTGGATCATGTTTTTTAGTATTTACAATAGTGAATCAGTCCCAAGCATAGCGAGTCACCTTGGAATGCTGTTTAAAAGTTGAATTTGTGGCCTTCTCCCCACCTTCTGCCAACCTAGTAGGTCTAGGGAGGCCCCAAGAATCTGCATTTTAGCACTCGGGAGATTTTAATACAAGAGTATTGGGATTAGAAACACATTTGTTGTAGACAGGAAGAGGAGAGATGCTATTGATTAAGAAGTTCAGGAAGTGGGGGCATTCTGAGAATTTCCAACCCCTGAGTCGTGAGGATTGGAATGATTTTCAGGTGAGGTGTGTTTGCCCTGAGCCCGCCCGTGGATCTGGACTGCACGCTGTGGGAGTCGGCTGTGCTTGTGCCTCCACGCCCGCAACACAGGCTGTTAAAGACCACAAAAGGGAACGTCGGTGAAATATTAAGGTGCCAAGAGCGGTAACAACAGTCACGACTGCTTTTTTGCCATTAATCCGAACCAATTTTTTTTTTTTTAAGGCTTGTTACAACTTCATCTGGAAAGTGACACCGCCACAGTGAACAGTGGCATTTCCTGCCACATGGAGCGGAGACTGCACGCTGGGCACAGACTTACGTATAATTGCTCACACACTGTGTGGACGGCAACAGCCAATGCACACGCCTCAGTCTTTAGTATACAACAACAGCAAAAGTAATTGCTTGCATTCCTTGGCTGAACAAGTCTGCTGACCAGACAGTATTTTGTGTATCTAATTGGACATCTTGCCGGTGTTCTTTCAGGGGAAGACAAGAACCTGGCTGCTTCTTGGTGTTCCATCTCTTGCAAATCATTTTTTTTTTTTTAACATTTCACCACCTCACATGCTATTCTGCAATGATGCTTAACTGGTTTGTGGTCTGATTTGGTGAGTATTTCAAAGAACTTGAATTTTTGGAATATGATGACATGTCCATTGGTAACAAGAAGCTGACGGTCTTTATCTTGTCCCTACAGAAAGCAAAATAAAGGGAAGAGGAAAAAGACATTTTAGTGGGCCTTAATTACTTCCCTTCTCCCCTCTTGCACCCCCAAATATTGCTTACAATGTTAAAAGTTCATTTTAATATATCATGATATTTTTTGTTTAGTTTTTCTGCAGTAATCTAAAGATACATATATGGGAGTTGGCTTTTTAATTAGGCCCAATGAATAGTATCAATGAAACAAATATTTAAGACTGTTGAAGGAAGGTCTACACATCTGAGGACTGGTTTCTAGCTTGATGTTTAAAGTTGAGTATCATACTATCTTAGGCAAACGCTTTTGCCAGAAGTGTCTTTAGTTGACATGAAGCAGACATTTTGCAGCAATTATCCTATAATCTAGATCAATCTGCTCCTTTGACTTTGAATTCACTGACTATCCATCGTTCCTGAACAATAAAGAGAGACAAGGGGAAAAAACAATGGTCCAGTGTTAACCCAGGGATCTTCCCTTTTCATGAGACGTACATCTCCTTTTATCTTCGAACTGTTGTGTAGAATTTTAACACAAAACAAAAGAAACGGCTCTGAGGAGTAAGTCTCAAGAAGAGGCCTTAAAACGAGCACTTTTCTCCAACGTTGTCTTCTTTGGGGATAGATAAGGCTATCTGTCTATCATGTCATAGAATGGAATCTGGTGGCCAGCGTATCGGTATACACGGGTGTGCCTTCCCTTGAGAAGAAGGCAGGCCAGAGCTTCCATATGTTCGAATCATCAAAGTAATAACAACCGCTGCCAGTGGGTGAGCACACACTTGGCTATTTACTTATTCTCCACTAGAGCAATGAGGTAACTGCTGTGACAACTCCCTTGTCATGTAAGAGTGAACTGTGGAAGTACCACACCAGTAACTCTTTCCAAGGCCACGTTGTCTGTAAGTGACAGAGTTGGGAATTTAGCCATCTGACTTCGGAGGCCACATTCTTAACTACTTTGATGTGGAAAAGGAGAGGGTGTACTCGTTGCAATGTGCCTAGTGTCTCCAATCAGCAAACCTATAAATAAGATAGCATTTTGACTCTTTATTGTATATCTGGACTCTTTCCCCTAACCTTGTTAATAATCTTGAGAGTATTTTTTTTTTCCTTAAACAAAGAAATTAAAGATTGGATTTCTTTGTCAAAATAAAGGGAAAAAATGAAATCTTATCTCTAGTTTTAGGAAAGCTTTGGTTCTTAGAAATAGTGATTTTAAAATTATTCTGAAAAAATACTTTCATATTATAATAATGGAAGAGTTCACAAGCAAATTAGCTATGATGTCTGATATGAATCAAAATACATTTCCAACAAATTGATTCTCCATAAATATTGGTAAGGTTCTTTGAGAGCTATTAGGAGGTAAATGAATTTCTCAGACAATCAGAGGAATAATGTGATGACATGCCACTTTTATAGTTAAGTCCTGAGAACATAAAACACAAAATAAAAATGACTACAATAAAAATTTTTAATTCCTACTCAACAATTCTCTGTGTCTAGTGGATTTTATACCAATTCAGATGTTGATTTTTAAGTCAATACCGACTTTCTTCTTTTAATACAATCTTGCAATTGGCTTAGTCTTTCAAATAAAACTAACTTCTAAGTTAGAAATGGACTGTGTTTTATATAGTTTGTTAGTTGAGAGCATGGAAGTTGGAGAACATCTTGCTTCAGAAAAATAATACTTTATAAACATTGGCCAGGTTCCCAAGCAATCATAGAAAATAATATAAATTGAAATGGAAACATTAATGGCACTATAATTCTCACATTGTAGGTACTATTAAGTGAAAAAAATAAAACATTATAATATAAGCACTATATAGATTTCAAAATGTATAGATCACAAGAGATCCATGAGAAACTAAATACTAGTCATTCAAGTGTTGGAATTGTGGAGGATTTTCCTTTTGTATATTTTTTCCTTGGTGTATTGAACAATGTGTCTTGTAATTTGCAAGTTGTGTTTGTGTTTTTTTGCAATGAACATTTAGTGCTTTTTATATAAAAAACTGGCCAGTTTTATAAAAAGCACTAAATCTTATATGTGTGTGTAAATATATATCTACCTGTGTGTGTGTTGTGTGTGTGTGTGTGTGTGTGTGTGTGTGTGTGTGTGTGTGTGTGCCTGCCCTCTTCCTTCTTTGAGGACACATGGCCATTGCATTGGAACCCAGTGGTTGGGCGTACACTTCTTGTTTCTAAATCCCACATCTGACCTGTCAACAGATCTTGTTGGATCCACCTTCCAAACATATCCAGAAACCACATCCACTCTTGCTACCCTTGGCCAAGAAATGATCAGTGGTTGCCTAGCTGATGTTAGAGCCTTAAACCTGGTCTCTTTGTTTACAGTGTTGTTTTCTTATAGTCTTTTCACAACAGGGCTCCTAATGTGATTTTTTTTAATGAAAAGAGCAGGTCATGCACCCCAATTCACTGGAATGAATCCTGTGTTGTTGGAAGTGGGGGACGCCTGTCCTTGGCGCCTTGCCATCCTATCTTTCTGCTCCTAGGTCATTTGCTCCCTTGCAGGGCCCTGGCCTCCTTGCCTTTCCTTGAACACAGCAGCATCAGGTTCTGTCTTCCACCCATGCTGCTGAAGGCTTGCAAAGTTCTTCCCTGGAGTACAACGGCTTTCTCCTTTCTTTTCTCAAGTGAGGCATTTTATATATTTATTTTTGGCCATTGTATAACACGTTCAATAATGCTTGCTTTTCTAAACCTTGCACCCTTCTTATTGCTTTATTTTCCTCTTGAATATCCAACACCATCTGACTTAATAAACACTTTATGTATTTTCATGTTCATTGTTTGTTACATTACAAAGAAACAAGTTCCAGAAGGGTGGGGATTTTTGACTGTTGTTTCCTGCTATATAGAAGGATCTAGAATCCTGTCCAGCACACTCAGGATATAATTGTGGAGTGGATGGATAGATGTAATGTCAGCAGAAAAACAGGTTTGAAAGATCAAAACCAAACTCATGATGACATTTGTCCCTGGGGAGGTTGGGGGAAGAGAGATATAAGATCTTCCTCTTATTTAGTAACTTTTTTTTTTTGGTGGTACTAGGAATTGAACCCAGGGACATTCTACCTCCAAGATACACCCCCAGCCCTATTTTTAATTCTTTATTTTGAAACAGGGTCTCACTAAATTGTGGAGGGCCTCATTAAGTAGCTGAGGCTGGCTATAAACCCACAATCCTCCCGTCTCAGCCTCCCAAAGTACTAGGATTACAAGTACACACCACCACACCTAGCTGTCACATTTTCTTTTATATAAAAATATCTGAAGCAAATATGAACAAAACGCTTGTAGATTAAGACATTGGCATTTGCAACATTTTAAAATATTTCCATATTTTGAAAAATTTCAAAAGACATTTGCTGTTGCTAGCTTTCCAATAATTATAGGATAAAGCACGTTCTCCTTGGCATTCCCTGCAGGGACTTCCACTGTCCCTCGATTGGATTTCCTGCCATCGCAGAGTGAGAGCATTCACCTGTTCTCTCCCCAGCCATATTTTCCCACTTTCTCTTCCTTTTGATAAGTTAATCATAAAGCCCTAGTCCCTTTCCTTGATTTTCCTCCTTTTACTCACACAAGACAGATGTGTGGAGACTTTGCCAAAGAGTGAGGGCCTCCCTGGGAGTTAGAAGGCAGGAAGGCAGAGTGTGTGGAGAGGAGGCCATGTTTCAGTGGAGTCGGGCAGATAAATGATGCTAGATAGGAGACCATCTTGTTCTGAAGGACGCCTTGATCCCAGGCACTGCAAGAGTCACAGGCCAAGTTTCCTCTTAAAGGTCCCGAGCCTTTCTACCAACTGTTTACTCAAATCCCTCCCATTTCCAGGGTGTGCCTAACTTCCTAAATATTATTCATGTATTTTGGAGACAGACTCACTCTCTCTCTCTTTCTCCCTGTCTGTCTGTCTCTCTCTCTCTCTGTCTGTCTCGGTACCAGGATTGAACCCAGGGCTATTCTACCTCTACCTCTACACCCCCATCCTTTTTTACTTTTTGTTTTTGAAACAGGGTCTCGCTAGGTTGCTGAGAGTCTTACTAAGTTACTGAGGCTGTTCTCGAACCTGTGATCCTCCTGTCTTAGCCTCTCAAGTATTGGGATTACGGGTGTGCCCAACTGTGTCCGGCTCTGACTAGTTTTCTCTTTGTCTTTTGGTTTGTTTTGGTTATGCCTAAAGAGTCTTTAAAAGCCTACCCTCCCCCCCCAAGCCCATTAAGGCATCTGCTTCCATAGGAGGAGTTCTCCCTCTGAGAGGAGTTATATATTCAGTTTTTAGGATAACCATGCTTTCTCCCCAAGACACGTAGTAATCAGTTTACATGTGTGTCTTGTCACTAAATAAGAGTTTTGAACACGTCTTACTTTTGCCGAGTCTTGTGTTATTGGTGCCCGGTTTAGAGTATAAGCATTAATGCTCGATAAATAAATGAAGACTGTTTTTCTGCTTCTTGCAGGTGTCTAGTAGAGGGTGCCATTTGTCCTCAAAAAACCGGTTTCTTTTAATTCCCCAAATGGACATAAGCAATATGGAAATTATTTTGGCCCAACACGCTATTTGATTTTGTTTCTTCCACTGAATAATGTTTTCCTTAGGTAGTGGACTGTCTCAGGAACCACCTCAGCATGTGCCTGTAAACTAACTGGAGGCATCATGAACATTACCTGCAACCAAAGGCATGCTCAGGAGAAGTTTGTGGGCTGAAGGTATTACTGCTTGAAGAATCTGCTGCCAACCTTTTTCCTTCATTGTCTTGCTTTTCAATTGAAGAGCATGTCAGCGATTGAGCTGTTCCCTGAGCTCCCAGGATTCCATCATCTGGATGACTTTTCTTAGATTTCCAGGGGTCATTTTCAGCAAATGAATGAAGTGATGAAGAAATGGAGTAGCGTCTGACAATCATGACATTGTCTGTACAAAGAGACACAAGATTCAAGTTAAAAATAATTCTACCCTTAGCGACATCCACAAGTGGAAAATTACGTTGATCATATTTATCGAATCTAACTAAACAAAACTGTTATTTTTGATTAATTTTTGCAGAGATGACATTGATCTATTTTACAAATTATTGATTGAATACCAAACTCATGCCAGACACTTTTTCAAGAGATGAGGATGTGGTAATGAACAACACATAATTCTTGCCTGTATAGATTCATTATGGTCTTATGCTAAAGACAGATAATAAGAAAACAATGTATGAAACAATTCAGGTAGTGATAGATTCTAGGAAGATAAATAAGGCTGAGGAGGGCAGGGGATAGAGACAGACGAAGGGGATCTGGAAGCTATTTAGGTTGTGTGTTCAGCAAAGACCCTTCTGAGAACATAGCATTAGTTCACAATAACCTTGTATATATTATGGGCAACCAGGAGAGAGGAACACAGAGGCTCCTCACAATTTAACAATAGGGAGATAGAAATATGAATTACCTTGATTAGATCAACACACGTAATATATATGTATGGAAGGATCTCACTGTGCTCCAAAAATAAGTACACGTATTATCTACCAATTAAAAATAAAGAAAAATACTCAAGGGGATGAGAATGCTAACTACCATGATTTGATCATTACAATTATATATCATCAAATTATCACGCTGTTCCCCAGAAATAGGTACAGTGAAAATGATAGTCATTAACTTAAAATATTAAAATAAAGAACAGGGATCTAGACATAAGTAGATCATAAGACAAGGTCTGAAAGCTGGAGTAAAGGGAGCTCCTGGAGATGCCCGTTCCCAGCTCTACAAGAGTGAACTCGTCCACACTCCCCCATCACCTGAGCAGCCGCAGCAATCCAGCTGGCTACTGCTAACTACCGCTAACAGGCCAACCATGGCATGTCTTCTTTTAGTGGGGGGCAGTCACTAGGAGAAACCACGCTGAGCGAGAGAAGAGAGCAAAGGAGACGAATGAAGCAAACATGCTTTGTGTCAGCAATTGGGGTGTCCCTGAGAGATGGAGAGATTTATGGCCTTGGTTCCTGAGGGCTTCCAATACGATTTGTCTCTAAGTGTCTTCCAATAAACTCCTTTGGTGAATGCAATCTTCTCTGTTCCTTGTAACTAATGAATCTTGATTAAAATAGCATTGTGTTTAGGTTTTAGGATCTCAGAAGCACATTATTATTATTATTATTATTATTATTATTATTATTATTATTATTTTACTTAAATTCTGCCCACCACCACAGAAAGCAGCCAGAAAATTACTACAGCCAGTGCAAAAAGCAGAGGTTGCCTTGTTTTTTTACAGTGTGAAAGAACAGAAGACCAGATTTTCACTGAGTTAAAGTCAAGAAGTCAAGTCTATCTGAAGAGACTAACGGCAAATACAATTCTTCAATTATCTTTAAACATGTCTATTGACTATGGCATACAACTTCTATAATTCTGTAAAAACAGATTTGTGACTATTGATAAACATGAACATTTCTGTTTACGAAGATTATACAACTGGGCCTTCATACTGAACAGAGGAAATTATGCCGATGACAGTAAGTTGAGTTTATTTCTACTTGGAACCTACACTTAATGTGGGACTGATTAGCAAATGAGCCCTTTGTTCCTCTCCCAGGGTCACACACATTCTGCACCCTTTAGATTTCTATCAACACAAGGGAAGTGTTATTGAAGACAGCATCACAGGGGCCTTAGCACAATTTCAAAGATCATTGCCAATTGCCATTTCTTCGCCAGTAAAGGATATGAGCAGACTGAGCCGAATAAGAGGCCCAGCTATGCTGGGAGTTCCCTATAAAGAGGTGTTTCTTTAATCTTCTCCATCGCAAGCAAATTGCTTCTTCCCTAATAGTCCTTAGGTGAGGCTGCACCAGGCAGAAGGGGAGCGGGAAGGTCCCTGAAAGCCCTAGCTAGAGTTTATGTCTACCAAATATTTATGCACATTCTGGTGATTCCATGAACATTTATCCAACAAGGATTTGTTCTGAACAGGCATGCTGCGTTCTCATTATAACATAGCTGCACATATATTTAAATGTGTTTATTGGTGCATGTTAATTATGCAGAATAGTGGGTTGTACGTGACATAGACTGACTAATTTCACTCCCTAACACCTTCTCTTAACCTCCCCTTCTCCCTCTCTCTATCCTACTGGTTTCTCTTCTACTTTCATGACTCCCTGACCTCCCTTCATCCCCTTTTATTTTCCTTCTAGCTTTCTCATCTGAGAGAAAATATGTGATACTTGTCTTTCTGTGTCTGCCTTATTTTGCTTAACACGGTCCATTTGCCTGCAAATGTGCTCATTTCATTCTTCTTTATGGCTGAATAAAACTCCACTGTGAATGTCTCCTACAATTTCTTTTTTCCACTCATCTGTTGACAGATCTCTAGGCTGGTTCCATTAATTGGCTATCGTGAATCGTGCTGTTATGAACATGGCTGTGCATGCATCTTGAAAGTATGCTGACTTTAATTCTTGGATAAATACTAAGGGGCGGAAGAAGTGGGTCGTGTGGTAATTCTATTTTTAGTTTTTTGAGGCATCTTCATACTAAATTAGTACAATTTACATTCCCAACGGTATTGTATAAGAGTTCTTTTTCCCCGCATCCATAGCAATATTTAAAAAATATTATTTTTTTGTGACTCTGGAAATTGAACTCAGGGGTGTTTTACCTCCAAACCATACTCCCAGCCTTATTTTATTTTTTTATTTTGAAACAGAGTCGTGCTAAATTCCTAAAGGTCTCCTAAGTTACTGAGGCTGACCTTAAACCTGTGATCCTCCTGTCTCAGTCTCCCAAGTACTGAAATTATAAGAGTGCACCACCATGCTTGGCCTTTGCCAACATTTATTGTTGTTTGTATTCTTTTTTTTTTTTTTTTGGTATTGGGGATTGAACCCATTGGGCATTCTACTTCTGAGCTACATTTCTGCCCTTTATGTTTTTTTATGTTGAAGCAGAGTTGTACTAAATTGCTGCAGACCTTGCTAAGTGGCTGAGGATGGTCTCGAATCTGTGATCCTCCTGTCTCAGTCTCTCAAGTACTGGGATTACAGGTGTGCACCACCATGCCCAGCTATTGTATTCTTGATGAGTGTTTCTCTGGCTGGACTTTCTTTGATGGCCAAAGATATTGTTTTTATAACACACACACACACACACACACACTTTTTTTTGTTACTGGTGATTGTACCCAGCAGCTACATTCTACCTCTGAGCTACACCCCCCAACTTATTATATTTTTTATTTTGAAATAGGTTTTTGCTAGGTTGCTGAGGTTGGCTTTGAACCTGTGCTTTTCCTGTTTCAGCCTCCCAAGTCCTGGGATTATAGATGTATACCACCATGCCTGTATGTATATATATACTGTTTATTGCCTAGCAGGTACTCCCCTGAGTGATTGCATAGCTTTGTATTCTCAGGTGACTAAAGGAGTAGCAGACTTCTCCACTCGTCAAATGTCTCTTTTTTTCCCTCACTACACCTATCACAGAGCAAATGTAAGAACTTCTAGTTCCAAACAATTTGCTTTCAAGTCACTCACCCTTCCTTCCTTCCTTCCTTCCTTCCTTCCTTCCTTCCTTCCTTCCTTCCTTCCTTCCTTCCTTCCTTCCTTCCTTCCTTCCTTCCTTCCTTCCTTTCGCAGTACTAGGGATTGAACTCAGGACCTCTCGTATGCTAGACAAGTGCTCTTCCACCAAGCTACACTCAAGCCTTTTAAATTTTATTTTGAGATGGGGTCTCGTGAGTTCTCCAGGCTGGCTTCAAACTTGCCATTTTCCTGCCTCCGTCTCTGGTGTTGCTGGGAATACAGGTGTGTGCAACCACATTTGGTTCAGTTGTTCTCTTTAAAGTGAGACACATACTTCTGATTTTATGTTATTCCTTCTCAAATATTAGGTTAATATTATTCCATTTTCAAAAAAGGGTTGGACAAGTTGCCTAATTTTTCTGAGTTTTGTATTCTCAACTGTAAAATAAGGCAGTTTCTACTGGATGATCTCCAAAATTCCTGTCTCGTAGTTTTCTATGATTCCATTGCAAATATGAATTTCAGTTGTTGTTGGCAATACATTATTAAAACTACTAATAGAAACATACTCAAATCAAGTAATAAGATATTTTATTACATATACAATGATATGACAACTACTGTTGAATAATTCAATCTGAGTCTTACTTGGCTATTTTATGTAGTCCTCTCAGCAGCCTTAGAAGGTAAGTTCTATCATTACCTCTATTGTCCAGGTGAAAAGAGTGATTTTAAAAATGTGTACTTTCACAAAATCAAAAAAATTATAGTCAGAAGCGTCCTTGGCAGACCTCTCGTCCAATGCACTCACTTTTGCATGAGGACGTGAGTTAAGATTAACCATTTGGTGTGACCCACCCAGTGCTGAACAACCAGTTGTTCTTTTTTTTTTCCTTTTAAATAAAAAGATGGTATAATCTTCTTATACCATTTTATTACATAATCAGCAGTCAGAGCTGCTAAGATCCAGACTTGAGCTTGAAAGAGAAAAGACCCTGAATGGAATCTGTTCTCAGCTTTGAACTGCAGCGCCCATGTGTCATGCTAGAGGGAGACGTCTCTACTAGTCCCGGCTAGCACAAATGGACCATTCCATTGTCAAGCTGCCCAGACCTGTAAATGCCATTGCGTGAAGTCTTTGACAGGTATGAAGAGCTCTGAGTAATTCATTATGTATATCAGTTTTCTTTGAGTATATTGCTGTAGGCAAGCAGTGACAATTTAAATGTAGGAGATTTCTTGCTGGGCTGATTTTTACCTTATGTCTAACCTCCAAAGTCAAAAAACTTTCCTAACCCTTATACAGGGTTGGTGGGAATATAAATTAGTATTGCAACTAAGGCAATCAGTAAGAAAGTTCTTGGAAAAACATCTAAAAATAGAACTGCCATATGGTTTAGCTATACTATTCCTGGGTTTTTACCCGCAGAAAATGAAGTTGATACACAGAAGAGATGTCTATATGTCCATGTTTATTATGGCACTATACAAAATAGCGAAGATATGGGATCAGCCTAGTTCTCATCGACAAATGAATGGATAAAGAAAGTAAGGTCTACATATACTGGAGAATTGCTTAACCATAAAGAAGAATTAAATCTTGCCCTTTGCAGGAAAATGAATGGAACTGGAAGACATTATATTAAGCAAAGCTAGCAAGATACAAAAGACAAGTATTGAATGCTTTCTTTTATAAATGAAAAGTAAAAAAATGAAGATGATTAGTAAGTAGATAAAGGACTATTAGGAAGGGCCAAGGAACTAGGGGGAAAGGGGTGAGAGGCAGGACCAGAGATGATCAAAGGGAGGGTGGTTGTAATCAAAGCATGGTAGATGTACATTTCAAAATACCACAGTGAAACCCATTAGTTCGCACAATTAATATGCATTAATAATTTTAATTTCAAAAATCTTTCTTATAAAAGGGGAAAGATTTGATTTTTAGAATTTATCTAACATTGACCTTGCATCTCCAAGTCTTCAATCTGCATGATAGGTTGGATTATGTGCAACGTATGCTCACACAGGACAGGGAAGTTCTTTGTAAAATGTGGGTAAGAAACAATACCTTCCATCTGTTGTGTATTTTCCAGGTGCTATGCTAAGTACTCCATCTATAAAATTGTAGGTAATGTTCACAAACACGGTATAGTTACTGTAATACTTTCAGATGGGCAGAATGAAGGTTAAAGTGTCAAGTGGCCAAGTAACAAATCATTGGCAACCATATCTGTCTGACTTTGCTATTCACATGCTCACCCATTTTGCAATATTTCCAGATTTAGTGAATGTGCTACTTGACATATATGCATTCAATGTTCTATTATACAGCATTTAAGTAGTTGAGTCATGCCAGGCACGGTGGCACATGCTTGTAATCTCAGTACTTGGGAGGCTGAGACCAGAGGATCTGAATTCATGGCCAGTCTCAGATACTTAGTGAGGTTCTCCGCAACTTAGTGAGACCCTGTTTTAAAATGAAGACTAAAAAATAGGGCTGGGGGTGTACCTCAGAGGTAGAATGCCCCTGGGTTCAATCCCCAGTACTGAAAAAATATAGTTGAAGTCAAAGAGGAAATAGCACACTTATTATTATTTTCGTACTGGGAATTGAACCCAAGGGCTTTCTACTTCTGAGCCACACCCCCAGCCCTATTTTTTATTTTTATTTTGAAACAGGGCCTTGCTAGGTTAATGGGAGTCTCACTATCTGCAGAGGCTTTCCTCGAACCTGCGATCCTCCTGTCTCAGGCTCCCACGTACTGGGATTACAGGCCTGCGCCACCTCGCCCAGCTGCACATCATTCTTAATGTGACTGATTTCCACAAACCTGTTGTTTTTGTCTTCCCCGACACATCCAGAAGTTGTTTTATTGTTGCTAAAATATGTTGCTTGAAGATGCTAGATAAAAGTTGCATGTCTAGGGATACAAAGCTAACCTACCAGTAGGAAAAGGATAAAACCCATCACTGCTAAGACCAAACAATGCAGTTATGTGACAGGCACAATAATCCCACCACATAGGGGTTATTTTGGCACAGCCCAGAAGAGCTACAGATGTTCAGTACCTTGGTGCTCCGGGATAGCTGGCATTGGATCATTGCAAACACTAGAATGAAGGGTTGCTGGGGACTGGCCACGGGCTTCTTCTTCCCTTTCACCTTCCGATTCTCCTCCAAAGCCCCAGGCTCTTTGACTCCTTGAAGTCAGTCTCATGCGGAGGGCTTGGTTCTCTTTCTCCAGATTGTTGATCTCTGCCTGCATCTCCTGGATAAGTCTCATGAGCTGGATGTTAACTTCCATTGCTCTTTCTCACAAAGCTCTGCTTCGCTCCTCTGGGGAAGAAGACCAACTTTTATTCGGTGTGATGGTTTGATCCTGCCTGTAAACCTTCCTGAACAATAGATGTCACTCTTCTCTTCCCTGCACCATCTTTCAGCACCTGGGGGGTCAGGTTGTCCATCGAGTAAAGGATCTCCATGACTTATTCATCCTGGGCTTTGTTTTCCACAACAGTGCTTTTCTTCCCATCTTTTATTTCATATCAATCCACAGTCCTAGAATATTGCTTTGTGTCTGAGCACAAGAGAATAGTTCAAAAATTCTCCAGTGAGGAACAGTTTCTTGTTTCCAGCATGAAAAAGTAGCCATCACAATAGCCATCCAATCTTTTCTCTGTTGTCACTTCTGGGATCAAATATTTCCAAAGGTCACCAGCTGCCAGAGGTCCAGCAAAACTGACATAAGAAGTATGCCTTGTCGTTTCTGCAAAATATGTCATAGTCTGTATTTTTTTGTTGAAATTATAATTTTGAAACTTGTTCATTAGGGAAGAATGACATTAATCATAAGGGATTATATAACCTACAGGAGTATTATTTAATGATACTGATAAGTATATATTAATTCCTCAAGACAGACCAAGGAAGGACCATTGATAATCACTTCTCAGTAGGTTTCTAACATGTTGGCATCTCACTGTTATTTGGTTTTAGGATGTTTGCCCGGGCAAAGGTTGCCCAGGGATATTTTGGGAATGTAAGAAGATACAGTCAGAACATGAATCTTGAATGAGAAAGACATGCAACAGTCGCAGCTTTCATTACCTATTTCCTGAAGAGGTTTCTTTGTTGGGAATGAAAAGTATCAATCTTAAATAGCATATGCTCTGATAGCAGTATCTGTCTGGAAATTCAATTAAAGTTTAAACATAAATGATCCTTTGCAACCGGGTGAAAAAGATTAGAAAACTTTCCATGGAGGTCATTTGTTTGCTTCTATTTTCTGTGTAAGTTGGTGTGTGTGTGTGTGTGTGTGTGTGTGTGTGTGTGTGTGTGTATCTTAATAGCTATTTATTGGTTGATCCAAGGTTACAATAGAAGGAGTGGTTGGAGAAAGTATTATTCCTTTTTTATTCCTCCAAATTTTTACATTCAAATTTTAGTGTGCTTACTAATAAGTCAGTCTATAAAAATAAAGAGGCTATTTTGATATACTATTTCTATTTGTACTTAAGTGGATTTCAGTAAACATTTATGTACTGGGCATTCTAGAGGGCCTATAAGTGAGTTGTGGAAATACGGAATATGGACTAAAATGGGATTGTAACTGTCACCCAGGGTAACCACTCACTGCATGTTTAAATCTTTTCAACATTATCTCTGTAATGGCTCATTGACCCTATAATTTGAATACTTATATTGTATGATAGTCCTTTTCCTGTACAATTTGCTACTTGTTTCTTAACTAAAATTGTTTACATTGACCAAAAATTGGTCTCCATGTAGCTTATTCTTTGATCTTCATTTTCGAGATGTTATGTAGCGTGTCTTACCTTTGTTTTAATGAAATCCTTGTTCTATCATATTCCAATGAATCTCCAAAAGAAGCATCCCCAATTTCCTTAGCTGTTCATCACCAACATGGGTTGAAGGCCTTCGGTCCATCATTGACACTCTTTGTGAACGTGTTGCCATTTATCAACAGACCTTTTGAAGTAGGATATCCAGGTCAAAGGGCATTCCCCTGAAGGCATCTGCCTGGCATGGCATGTACTGCCACAGCATCTGTAGATTATTCTAGAAAATTTTCCACAGAAGAGGGCAGTGAAAATCATTCTTGAAATTATAGTCAATACCAAATTCTATTTCATTCTTGCATTTGTATTCAGCAATGAAGCAGGGCATAACAATAACCTGCATAATTATTGGAAATGATAAGATGCCCATCATTATATAGAGACAGTATGATTGTCTATCTGGAAAGGCGCAGAAAATGAATCCAGAATTTCATTTTGTGATTACCCATTTGTCATAATATAAACACCTAAAAGTCAGTAGTTTTCCAAGAATACTATCAATAGCTGTATAAAGAAAAGTAATTGAAAATATTCTAGTGATGGTTGGCCTCCACATATAAAGTCAAAGAATTATCTTTTAAAACCATATGGAAGGTTTATAATGAAGAAAATGCTAGCATTTTACTGAGACATACAAGAAGACTTAAGAAAGTGGAAACCATGTTTCTGGCAAGAGGACTATGTATTTTAAATCATTTATAGGTTTAGTGAAAGCCCAATTAAAATCTCACTGTGTCTTTAACAAAAAAGATTGATAAAATCTTTCTAAAGGTCATTTGGAGATAATCATTATGTCTGAAGCATTTGAAAGTGAACAGTAATTACTTGCGACTTGTCCAATTAGTTGTTCAATGTAATATGAAATTATGGTCATGAAAACAGCAACTACTGGTGAACTTTCAGGCAAGACAAAGTTATGAACAATTCGTAGAAGAAATGCAAGGGGCAAAACATTAGTGAAAAAAAGCCCAACCTCATCATTAATTTTCCAAATTAAAATAATGAAGTAAATTTTTGGAGAGGTCTAGGAAGCTAGCAAAATTTTGGAAAAGTGAAAAAAATTAATGCAATGAATTACTAATTTGGAGTCTTTTGATAAGCATTAAACAATAAATATAAAGGGTTTTTAAAAAGTTCTTAGCTGTAAACTTTTAAATTCTATCTTCTAGATTCTATCTAAGCAAGTAATTGCATTTAAAAGTTTTTATAAAAGGATACACTGCATAATACTTTAATAGAAAGCCTTAGATAAAGCCTAAGCATTCAAAAGAGGACGGATAAAGAAGATATAGTATTGCCATAAAACAAACCTGAACCATAAAACAATATTCTGAACCTGAAAATATTGAGTGAAAAATTATTACACCCAGCTGTATATAAAATGAAATCTAGACTTTGTACAAAGGATTGAAAAGAAATAGCTCCAGGAATAGAGGTCCCAAAGAGTGGCTCCTCTATTTACAACATGCCCAATAGGAGTCTGGGGTCATTGTGATGAGGGGCACAACCCTCATGGTCTCCCTATGAGCAAATGCCCTGTATGTGTCCCCTCTGGGGTGACCATTATGGTAGAGGAGAGGATGGGAAAGGAAGGAGGGGAGAAGGGGTATACTAGAGAGTAAAATTGATCAAATTGTGTTTTTAATGCATCTCCAAATGTGACACAATGAAATGCACCATTCTGTATCATTGAGATGCACCCATACAAAGAAAAATTGGGGATAAGGAAAAAAAGAAAACATGGAAAAGAAATAACACCAAAAGAAAATAATTCTTATCTCTTGTGTGGTAAGATTTTGGATATTTTTATTTACCTATGTATGCCATTCATCCCACGTGACTTTAAACAATTCTACAGTAATATAAAAGACTTGTACAGTGAAACTGTTAAGGTATAAAAAATAGAATAAGTAAAAAAATTATATGTTTTCTGTCATATATGGAAGTGAGAGAGAAATGGGGAAACAAAAGGGACAAAGGAGGAGGAACTCCAGTTGGAGCAACAGAGGGGGTCTAAGGGAGAGAGGTAGAAGGGGGAGGGAGGCCTGGTGAAGGAAATAGTGGAAGTAATGCTATGTATATATAGGAAAGAACCCATGCCAGTATCAATAACATGTGTGCGGAAGAGGAGGGAGCAGCGTGAAATCCAGAGGAAAACACGTCAAGCGCTGTGTGCATGGATGCTCCTGTCTCTCTGAACCTCATTATGACATATAATCACAATGCACCAATTGAAAATATGAAAGAATTTAATAAAACCAACCAACATCACATTTTTTGTATTAGTGCATTGTAATCATATATCTTTGTGAGGTACAAGCTGGTAGAGGTATACATACACACATTTCTCATTTAACCCTTCTCCTATTCTTGCCCCATTTTCTCGTCGCTCCTCCTCATGTTCCACTTAGTGATTGACTTTGTGATTGACTTTGTGAAAGTACATCATGTGCATTAGGGTGTCCCCCCCCCCATCACCTTCAGTTAAGTCAACTTCTTTGCTCATCTAAGGTTTCTCTTTCTTCATCTAGAGTCCCTCTTATGACCCACTTTCTTCCTAGCTTCCGCATATATATATTTTACTTTTTGTGACTGACTGATCTCACTTAGCATAATGCTTCCAGTTCCATCCATTTCCCTGCAAATGACATGATTTTGTTCTTCTTTATGGCTGAGTAAAATTCCATTGTGTATATATCCAATAGTTTTGTAATCTATTCATGTGTTGATGGACATCTTGGCCAGTTCCATAGTTTGGCAACTGTGAATTTCCAACATCACATTTTCTTTGTGCTTTTTGGGTCAGATTTGGATGAAATCAAATGGTGATTAAGTCCAATGACTTGTGAAAACTGGGATTTCCTGACCAAAGTGGTTGTAGTCTATAATGGTAGTCCTCCCAACTTTCAAATTTGACACACAGGTGGAAGCTGATTAAATCAGTAGATTTCTGTATAAATGCTAGGATTTGTGGTTTATTTTAAGCATGTGGATGCCTGTGGGTAGAACAGGATGAGATTCTCCTAGACATTCCCATAGCTAATTTCCTGATCAGCTGGTAAACATCACACCATGTGCCTCCAGTGTGAGTTAGCACGGTGGGAATGGCGGAGGACTCTTCCCAAGTCTGAGGACAATGTTCCAAATAAGGAGATTAGCAGCATTAGATTGCCCACTTTTCAGACAACGGACAATTGGCAACAAATGTCTCTCTTCTATGTCCTCAAGTAAATGATGATAGAGCATTTCCCTTTTTTGGACCTAAAATAATATCTTGCTGAATATGAAGTGTAGGGTCCACTTGTGACTTCCTTACTCACCAGAACCTTCCATTTTAGTCAATGACACAGGATAAGCAAGGTCAGACTAGAACCCAGGAATTTTGACCGGATCATTGCCATCTGATCACATTTCCTTCTGGTGTGGAGATATCGGATTACCTTACCCTCTGTGACATAATAGGAAAATGTCACACGAAATCTTATGTCTTACTTTTCAAGCAGACACATATCCCGCTGTTATAAATTATTTAGACAGCTGCTGAGAAATTCGACTTTTGCGGCATTTGTGGAGAATTCATTTTGACCTTGAACTTGATACACAGCTCTCATCCCAGTGATTTCCCAAGAGACCAGAAGCATCTGGTGATGCACGGAGCCCAGATTCAGGTCTGGACTTGACAGTCTGCCATCATGCTGTTGTTTTGACATCTGAGCACCACACCGTGGCTAAGCAATCATGTAGAAAGGACGGAGGAGGCGAGACGCTTTTGACAAGCACGATGTCTATGAAATGCTACTCAGTCTGTGAGAGGGAAGTTTAAGGTAGCCCTGGGTCAATTCACATGAAAGAGATCAGCCACCTCCCCGTGCAGCCAGATGTGAGATGATCTTGGCTTGGTTAGCTTTGTGTGCACGAAGAGACTTCCTTGGAGACGGGTACGAGAAGGCATGTCCCCCATTTGATAAACTTCCATGGCCTGTGGGGAGTTTCTAATGAGAATAAGAATTTCAGGGCCTCTCTCAGACTGGCATGTGTGCAAACAATTTGAAATGAAATAATTGAGAGGTAAAGAGATCCCAGGTCCTAACATCTGCTCTGTTATTAACTCATTATTAAACATTATTCCTAAAATAGAGGCTTTGCAAAAATTATACATCCAGTGTCTTGGAAACAGAGGCAAGTGAAATAAGTGAATGGAAATGCTGCACTGGGACAGCCACGCAGTCCCAGCCATTTGTTGCTGCAAAGAAATGCACTTCTAGTGTATCCAGTTCTTTAGACCACCCCAGAGAAGCTGGGAATTCAGATTTCACATGAGACCTCCACAAGTTTTTTAATGATGGCAGCTAATTCAAGCTTTTATAATATGCTGTCCAAGTTCAACAAAACAAGTCAGTTGGGGTAGAGTCATCTCCTGGGTTCCATGTGACAGGCTCTTGAATTTTTCCCATGAGAAATGTCATGGACCAAATGTCCGTGCCCTTTCCCCCCAAAATTAAAAAATGGAAACCCTAACTGCCATTATGATGCTATTAGGAGGTGGTGCTTTGGGGAGGTAAAGGACTAACTTCTTCTACAAGAAGCATGAGGCTGTTTGTGCTACCTTGGCCATGTCTTTCTCCGAAGCTAATCCATCCAACCTGTTGTTTATTAGCTTGCCCTTTAATAAATGTTGGATTTGTTTATCTTGATCTACATCCCCTTCAAGGACTACCATTATGTTTCTTATTTGCCAGAATCTTGCACAGAAATACAGAAAATTATGTCTGAAATGGAAGAGGAAAAATGGAGAAGGAAGAAGCCAACACTATGAAAATTTTTGATTGCCAGCCAATATTTGTAAGCGTTTTTTAAAAAGTTAATTTTATCAGAATTACTTTGTATAGACAGTGTTTCGTGTGCTGCATTCAGTGTTGTGTCGATTCTTTAGCTCCTATTTATTTAAAAAAATAATTATTATATAAAAATGTTCCAAATGACACGTAATAATTGTACATATATATAGGGTATAGCATGAGATTTCAGTACATGCACACGATGTATAATGATCAGGATAGGGGAATTGGCATGTCTATAACTTCAAAGATTTATCATTTCTTTGTGTTGAGAACATTCAAAATCCTCATCACTAGTTTATTTGAAATATACAATTGTTTGTCAACCTTCGTTATCCCACTGTGTATAGAACATCAGAAGTTATTCATTCTACCCACCCGCACCCTCATCTCCTTTAACCATCTTTTGTCTTTTCCTCCTTTCCCACTCTTTACCAACCTTTGTTAACTAATATTCTTCTCTGCTTCTAGAAGAGCAATGTTTACAAACTCTTACTTCTTGACACTTATTTACCATACTCATAGGTAGCACTGAGATTAAACATCCCAAATTTATTTATTTATTGGTACTGGGGATTGAACTCAGCCATTCTACTTCTTGGTTTTTATGTTCACTTGTTTTTTATTTTTGTACTAGGGATTGAACCGAGGGACCTTCTACCACTGAGCTACACCCCCGGCCCTATTTAATTTTACCTCCAAGCTATACCCCTAGCCCTATTTTTTATTCTTTATTTTGAAACAGGGTCTCACTAAGTTGTGGAGTGCCTCACTAGGTAGCTGAGGCTGGCCGCGAACCCGGATCCTCCGGTCTCAGCCTCCCAAATGCTGGGATTACAAGCGTGTGCCACCACGCCCGGCTGTATTTTTTTTTATTTTGAAGCAGGGTCTTGCTAAGTTGCTGGGGCTGCAATCCTCCTTGCTGTGATCCTCCTTTCTTAGCCTCCCAATTACTGGATTATAGGCATGTGCCACCACGCCCAGCTCACATTCTACTTCTAAGCTATACTCCCAGCCCAATTTTACTTTTGAAACAAGATATCACTAAGTTGTCAAGGCTGGCCTCAAACTAGAGATCCTCTTTTCTTAGCCTCCCAAGTACTGGGATTACAGGCGTGCTACCACACCTGGCTTAAAATGTTTTTAAATTGTAAAAGCTCTCATCAAAGAATATATTCGCATAGTACATTAATAGTTATAAAATTTTTAAGCATTTGCACACTCACTATCTTACTTTGTCCTCAGAGCATCTTGTTCTACTGGATGCTATTTTGTGCCTCAGTGGACAGCAAGTGAGCTCTGCAGCTAAGTGGACTTGGGCTAAAATGTCATCTCTGCCACTTTCTAGATTCAGAACTGTTATGAATTGAATGGCCTCAAAACATAAACATGGAGGCCCCAACTCCTAGTGTGGCTGTATTTGGAGACTGACCAATGAGGAAGTAATTGAGTTTAAATGAGGTCGTGAGGGTGAAGCTGTGACCCAACAGTATTCATGTCCTTATTAGAAGAGACACCAGAGCGTGTCTGCACAAGCAGAGGAAAGTGTATATGAGAACACATCCTGGGAGGCTGAGACCAGAGGATCCGGGTTCGCCACCAGCCTCAGCTACCTTGTGAGGCCCTCTGCAACTTAGTGAGACCCTGTTTCAAAATAAAGGATAAAAAATATAGCTCGGGGGTATAGCTCAGAGGTATAGCTCGGAGGTAGAATGCCCCTGAGTTCAATTCCTGGTACTGGAAACAAACAAACAAACAAACAAACAAACAAAAACACATCCTGAAGGTGTCTTGTCTATAAGCCAGAAGACAGCTCTCAGCAGAAACCAAATGTCCTGATACCTTAGATACCTTAATCACAGCCTTCTGTGGAGCAAGCCACTTAGCCTGGGGTATTTTGTTACAGCAGCCTGCACTGACTAATACAGTATTGACTATCTGAGCCACATCTGTACCTGGGGATCAGAAGACCCAGATCATATTGACTGACCACTTGCTTCATTCAGTGCTCTGTGCAACTGTCAGCTCTTCAGAGAGACTATCATGATCTAGTATAGCTGCTCCTGTCACACCCTGTGTTCTTAATCTTGTTTTATTTCTCTTTCGGGTACATGTCCACTGGACACTATATAATTTCATTTATTACTTCATTCACTTGTGCCTCTTTCACTAGAACATAGTCACCATGAATGGAGGCTTGACCTGTTCAGTCTTTGCTGTAGCTCCACAGCCTATAAGAGTTCCTGTTACACAGTAGGTGTCTAATAAATGCTTGTCAAATAATTGGGTTATGAGGGGATTAATGGGACATGTATGTATAGAATCTTGAAGATTGTCTGTCTCATACTAGACCTTCACATTAGAAGCTGTGATGAAACGTATGGCATACT
>PVLC010022204.1:0-26924 GCA_004027655.1 Graphiurus murinus | reverse complement strand
ATTACAGGTGTATGCTACCACACCCAGCTCCACTGTATATTTTTAAAACCATCACAGGGATATTTTTATTTAAATTGTAAAGGTCTCTTTAATGAGAAGTAATGATAATTCTTTGGTTTCTGGTGCAGCTACGATTGGTATCAAACTCTAAGAAACTGTCACAATTAGAAGAAAGTGTCAGTCTTCCTTATTTTAGCAGTATGCCTCTAAAATAAAAACAACAACAAAAGTTCTCTTACTTTTTAAATTTGAGTGGTAACATTTGGTTTTGAATGTAATCTTCCTAAAATTTGATGCATAGAGTAAGGGGTAAGTTTGATGGTCAATTTCAAATGCTAAGATGATTAGGTTAAGGGATAGCCAGATTTTTGATAAAGCATAAGTTCTGGATACATTGGAGGATTTTTCCAAAAGAAAGTGGTGTTTGAACCATTGGACCAAGCTATAAAGATCTAGCTATATAAGTATGGCCACTGCAAAGAGCCCCCAGAATAACATTAGCCAGTGAAACCTTGTGTGCAGGGTCCCCACAGGGAGCCTCCACTAATGCAGTGGCCAGTGTGACTGTTAGGACAGAGCTACAACTGAGACCCCAGACCAGTATAGTCAGCAACATGCAACTCCAATTTAAAAGAGTCACAGACATGTGACTCCCACTCATCGGAGCTACAGTGGGAGCTACTGAAAACTCAGGGGCAAATGCCCTACTCCAATATGTCCAGCAGATAGAACATAGAGTCAAAGATTATTCTCAAGACTTAAATTCAATGTTATACTTCTTGTTGGATTTTGGGTTTATTTGGGACCCATTAGGTGTTCATCCTTTTCTATTTTTCATTTCTGAAATGAATTGTCAACCCTAGGCCTCTTCCAGCATTATGTTCGTTACATTTTCAAAGAACATAACTTGTTTGGGTCTATAAGTGCACAACTAGAGACAATTCAACCCAGGATAAATTATACTTTAAGTTTCAGCCATATCTGATTTGGCTGGAATTTATATGAGACTCTGTACTTTCAACTTTTGAATCATGCTGAAATGAATTAAGATTTGGGGGGCTATGGGGATACAATAAATATAATTCACATGTAAGAAGGGCATAAATGGGGAGCAGATCAGGACAGAATGCTGTGGTCTCAATTACTTTTCAGGCTATTTGGGTAAAAATTAATGTAACTTGTATGAGAAAGACATAAATTTGGGAAGATGGGGAAAAATGCTATGATCCCAATTTTTGTTTCTACCCAAATGTCATGTGTTCAAATGTAACCTTCAATGTGATGGAATTAAGAGATGGAGATTTGGGGAGGTTATAGGTCTTGAGTTTTTGTTGTAATGAATGGGATTCCTGCACTCATAATAGGCCTGAGGCCTGAGAGAAGGTGTTGAACCCTTCCACCACATGAAGACACATAATAGGCATATGAAACTGAGAGCCCTCACCAGCCAGAAAATCTAAAGTCTCCTTAATCTTAGACTTCTCAGTCTCCAGAACTGTAAGCAATAAATTTCTATTATTTATAAGTTTTATATTCTAAAATGTTTTATAACAGTAAAAATGGACTAACACAGTAAGATTTAATATTGGAGGGTTTGAAAATTGCCTTCAGGGTGCTATACATCAAGTTGGGGAAGTGATTCATGATGTGGTGTTCTAAAAATTTCAAGTAACATGCTAGATAGACCTCCTAAAGAGTAGTCAATAAAAGGAGATGTCAGAGTGGGAAGTCTAGATACACCAGCTACACCACCTATAGGTTGGTAAAAGATTAGAAAATGAAGTAGAGTACAGACTGCCATTTTTAAAATTATTTTTAAGGTATTAATAATAAAAATAAAATGTTTAAGAATGTACTCAATCTTTGGCAGAAATAGCACCAAATTACTGTAAGCTGTAGGGGTGAGAGGAGAGTTCCTTGATTTTGAAACCTCAATGAGATTAAGCAATAACAAATTTTAAAAAACTCACCTACCAACATGGAATAATGCCAAAATCAGGGCTGGAGATTACTGCACTATATTTTCAAGTCAGAATATGCCTAGTTGGTTTGGTATGCATTAGCTTTTATATATAGAAGAAATAAGCAAGTATTTTTTTGTGTTGGTTTTTTATGGGTTTTGTTTGTTTGTTTGTTTTGTAGTGGTGGTAATTTGATGTTAGCCTCACTGAATTGCTGAGGCTGGCTTTGAACCCACGATCATCCTGCCTCAGCCTACCAAGTACTGGAATTACAGACATATGCTACCACACTCAGCATGCAAGTTTTTAAATAACATCTTATTTAGTGAAATACTATAGACTGAGAAGGAGTTTCATGACATGTTAAAGTTACAGGTTATAATAATTTTAAGTTTTCACAATGGATGAAAAAATTGTTTTGAATTACTATTCTCCTCTAATGTAAAATTTCCATGCTAAATTTTAAAATCTAAAAGATTATCAAAACAGAGATAATAAATAGCATGCATTAAGCATATCTAATACATATGATAGCTATATTAACTATACTTTTCCTTTAAAGCATATTAGTCATGACCTTTTATCACAGTTGTGATTTTATTTTCTTCATATATTGATATTAATATAATTCATCTTTTTCCAATGTATCTTTCCTTTATTTTCTTATTAAGGCAACATTTATTGACAAGTAAGTTTTCTGTATATGTTACCCATTTATACAGCAGCTCTTAGAATAGCTAGATTCTACCTAGCTAGATTTTCATTCAGACAAATGACTTCCTTTCCATTTAAGCCCAAGGCCATAAAGATCCAACTGAAATAAAATAGACTGTAGCAATCATCTCCTCTATTCAGAAGTCATTTCCCTGACTCTGATTCAGATTTTCTCGATCATCTTCTGACTGGTCCCAGAGTCACTGATGTTGATTAGACTTTCCCCTCTGCACAGACCTCCCATCCAGGTGTTTGATCCTCAGTTCATATTTTTTACAAGGTCACCAAGTAATTTGTATAAACACAACTATAGAGATATTTTAATGGTACTTTTGACATTGATATAACAGACAGAGGCAATGATCTCTTTTGCCACAATTTTGATACCATGCTGTAATAAAATCATGTCTGAGACAAAGTCCACTAAAAATGCTAACATTTCTTAAACATAATTTAGTGGCAACACTGATTTCTTCTATATGATATCAGTGAAATTCTAGCTTTCTTTTTCTTTGGCCTAGGTTCTCTTAACCAAACTAAAAGCAACCTCAACATTTTAGTGGCAGCATTTAGATAACTACACATTCAGCCTCAGGCAGTCAAAATTCTCCCGTCTTATCATTTACCATGGGAATATTCAATGAAACATGAAAATTAAGAGCTTGATATTTTCTCAAAGCATGTTCATGGAAAGGTAGAAACACTTCTTAGAATATTTTAGGCAGTTAATTTATTTTGATGACCAGTAATTTTGCCAAAAACACATACTTCTAATGTTCTGGTGTTAATCAGACAAGATATAATTTCCTGTGATTCATGGGACATTGATTCTAGAATTCCAATATATTTCAAAATCTTTGATGCTCACGGTAGTATTTAAATATAACCTATGAACATCTTCCTGTATGCTTTAAATTTTCTCTAAATAACTTACAATACTTAACTCAAAGTAAACACTACGCATGGTGTACTTGTGTTGTTTAGAATATATTGACAAGAGAGAAAAATCTGTACCTGTTCTGTAGAAACATATTTAAAAGTATTTTAGATCTGTGGTTGGTTGAGTTAGTGGGTATATAGGGCTGACTGTATATAAAAAAAATCTTTGTAGTGTTGATCCTTGAATAAAAATTTTGATATATGCATTTTGACCTGGATAATTCTCTAGAAGACTAAGATTTTTATATACTAGGAACTTTATATACGAGGAACATTTTTATACTAGGAACTTTAATGCAATTCCATGCCCATATTAAAGTATTTCCTAGAAATTCATACTTTTTAGTAATTTTCTAGGGTTTAAACAAATTTGTTTCTTGACTGTAGCTTCCTGGCCATTTCCTTCAACCTTGAGGTGTATAGGATATTGGCACATACTATTCTACTCAGGAATCCTGCCTGACTGGAAGGAACAATGACAGAAAGAATGTGTGGCTGAGATAGACAGTGCTCAGCATATCTGTTCATCCTTGGAACATGTGCAAACTTTCCAGCCCCTGAGTAATAAGGGTGTAGCCCTGGGACTAGACATGGAGCTCAGAGTGTGAGTCTCTGACATCCCTGACACCAGGCATAGTTTGAAATGTATAGAAGTCCATTTTCTTTTTTACATTGTAATGTCTCAACCTGAGTCATGTTTTGAGATAGTCATAATAAAGAATATGAAAGTCTAGTCCCAAATAATTATATGGAGAACTCTCATTTCTGTTACTACTGAGCTTAAGAATTAATATGATAAATGCCTAAATAAAGATAAGGACAGAGTTTCAATGTTCAGCACCACCAATTGCAAAAATATAAGACAGAGAGTGAGAGAGAAAAAAAGAGAAAGAGAGTTGAAGAGTCACTGCTAGAAAATACATATTTAAAATGCGTAAGAATTCAAAATAAATTATAGAAAGAAACTACAGAAAGCAAAATTATTTAGGAAACATAGGCTGAATTGTGGATTGGATCACAAAACTGTGGTGTATATACACACAATGGAATGTTATTCAGCCATAAAAAGAACAAAATTATGTTACTTGCAGGAAAATAGATGGCACTTGAGAATATTATGCTAAGCAAGATTAGCCAGCCTCAGAAAGCAAATAGTTGTATGTTTTCTCTCATATGTGGAAGCTAGATAGAAATTGGGAAACAAAAGAGACCTCAGATAGAGAAGCAGAGACTCCAGTGGAGCAATGGAGGGAGGTTAAAGGAGAAAGAAGAGGGGATAGAGACATAATGAAGGTAACAATTTAAAAAATGATATATATATGTAGAGGGATATATAGATATATGAAATTACCAATGCCAATCTCAATGACATGTAGGAATAGGAGGGAAGGGGGAGGAATCCAGAGGAAAATGCTCTAAGTGTTGTGTACATGTTTATTCCTATCAATCTATACCTTGATCTGATGTATAATTACAATTCTCCAATAAAAGTATACACACACACACACACACGTTTCAAAATTTAAAAAAAGGCGTGTGTGTGTGTGTGTGTGTGTGTGTGTGTTTGTGTGTAGTATAACACTTATAGATAGTAACTGGAGTGTCCCCCAAAGACTCATGCATTAGAGGCTTGGTCATCAATACCTCGATGTTCAGAGATGGTATTCTTTGAAATGATTAGATTATGTGTGTTCTGACTTCGTCTACGGATTAATACATTGACAGGTTTAAACCTGATGACATTATGGGAAGAAAACTGAAACTTTAGGAGATGGGGCCCATTTGGAGGAAGTGGATCCTTACGGGCTTACCTTGGAAGCATATTTCTTGTTCATGGCCCATTATCCACACTCTCCCTGTTCCCTGCTGCCATGAAGTGATCAGATTCTCTCTGCCACACCTTTCTGCCATGATTTTTTGCCACACTTCAAGCCCAAAACAGTGGAGCCAGCTGACCCTGGAACCAGGAGCCAAACACATTCTGTTATCCTTTAAGATGTTTTGTTTCAGATATTTTTCAGTGATGAAAAACTGATTAATACACCAATTAGAGTCCCTTGGCTGGTGAAAATGAAGGCAGAATTAGGATACACTGAAGAGAAGGGAGATGTACACAGCTAGAAATATGAGAAACATTAACAAACAAATATCATTACTTCAAATTTGATAAACAGTTTTAACTCAGTTTATATTTCCCCTTCTATTATTCTTAAACCATTCTGATTAAGAATCCACAGTAGAAAGCCAGGTACTGGTGTGCATGCTTATAATCCTAGTACTTAGGAGGTTATGACAAGAAGATCACAAGTTTGAGGCCAGGTAAAGTATCTTAGCAAGACCCTATATCAAAATTAAAAATTAAAAAGGGCCTAGCATAGTGACAGAGACCTGTATCCCCATTACTTGGGTGGCTGAGACAGAACAATCACAGGTTCAAGGCCAGCTTCAGCAACTTAGCAAGGACCTTAGGAACTTAACAAGACCCTGTTTCAAAATAAAAAACAAATAAAAAGGTCTTGGAGTGTATCTTGGAGGTAGAATGTTCCTGGGTTCAACCCTCAATATCAAAATAAATAAAAATAAAAAGACCTAAGGACATATCTCAATGGTAGAGCACACTGGATTCAATCATCAGTACTGAAAAGAAAAAAAAAAGGCTTCAGTAGAAAATAACTTAGTGTGTGTGTGTGTGTATTTATTATGTAACTATAAGTAACATTTTATTACAGTTTATATGTGTTATATTTTTAACATGGAAAAAAGATAAGCATTAAAAAACAAGAAAAGGATTTTAATTCACAGTAGTATATTGTAGGAAGTTTAAGTTATCACTCAGATTCTTTTTATATCTTCAAACCTCTTACAGGTAAGAAGATGTCAAGGAAACATCTTTTGGTAATCTAAGAATATTAAATTAGAAAACAAAAGAAAAATAAATTTTCAGTATATTCAGATAAGAATACAGTATCCTATATTTTTTTTAAATATAGGAATAGAGTTGAATGATCTTTCTGGAAAAGTTCAAAAAAAAGCTGTGTAATCTTTTCAAGTGACATTAAACTCTCAGTAAATAAAACTGCATTATATGCAAAGTTTTTATAAACATAATTGATAGATTCGTCTTTATTGCAAAAGACGGACTACACCTTTTTGTGTCATCACCAAAGCCTGAAGGGTGCTTATTATATACTTGTTTCACTATCTCTCCATTAAGACAATGAACATTTGAAAACAAATTTCCCCTTCTGCTGTGGGACAATAACATATTAACAGAAAAAAAATCAACAGTATTTCTTTGATTCTGAGTTCTGACATTGTAAATTGTTTTCCTCCTACCCACTCACTGATGTCTTAATATTAAAAACCCACCTTCCGATTTATTATTATTTCATAAAGTCATGTTAGAGATATTGAAGCAACTCTATATTTATAGGAACACTATCTATATATAAAAACATATATAAGGAATGTCTTTTTAATGAATAGAACTCCAGAACAGGGATAAATAAATTTATATTTATCAGCCATCTAGGCTATGACATTTTATTACAACAGCTAGAATGGACTATGACTGCAGATTTCTTCATATGATTACCAAACACTGATTATCTTTGAGGGATCTGCAGATGTTGGCATCCATAGCATTATTTCAAGAAGCTGAATTCTCCAGGAAACAATATTCCAATGTCTAAGCCAGAATGTAAATCCTGGCTGCTGTTGTCCTGGGAAACCAGAGGATGTAAGATGACAATAATCTTCATATTCACTTGATTAACTTTAAAGGTGGTGATTAGCACTGCCTCATCTGGGAGTAGTGTCCATAACCTGTTTGTTTCAATCTCCCCATCCCTGGCTAGAGGAGCAAAGGGATAGTGAGGAGAGGCCTGGGTCCTTTGTACCTGCTGTTCTGTATTGTATACGTTTCCACCTGCACATGCATTAAAGGTATTTTGTAGCTCCACTTACCCTGTCTTTGGGGGCAAGTTTCAAAAAGGAGATTATTTACCTTTTATAACTTCACTGATTTATGACAGGTTTAGGTTTCAATATTATGGTAAGCTGATTTCAGTAGCTCATAAACCTGTCTATCTATAAAAGTTAATTATCCTTTTTTGTTTGCTTACTAGATTGAGCAAATACAAATATTATGCCATGTTTTGCATGCCATATTATTTTCATTTATTTATTTCGTCAGAAAATTTAAGATGTTACTAGCATTATATACAGGTATAATTTTCTATCTGGACTCATATTCTTTCATCTTTCTTTTGCCCTGGTGTCCAGAACAACCTATTTTTATTTTCTGTTTTTCAATTACCTCATGCCCTAGTTAATGGGTTACACTCACTTGAATATGAGTTTATTGTTTCAATAAATTTGATTTCCTTTAGGCATAAACAAATACACTGATATATTTGAACAACTCCACATAATCAACTCTAAAAGTAGGAGATCATTCTTTTAAAAAATCATTTTAGTAATTTCAGCTCAAAAGACTGCACAAAATTTGATTTTAATTTCCTCCCTAGGCCCTTTATGAATGCACACAAAATTTCATAGGACCTACATTTTAATAAAAAATGAACTGCATATTTAAAATTGTATATATATATTAAATATATATTAACTATATATTAATATATAATAAATATATTTATTTTATTTTTAAATTATTACTTCAGTAGCCAGACCAAGTTCATGTATGTATAAACATGCCCAATGTTAAGAAAGTTATGTTTGGAGGAAGCCAATTTCATATTTAGATGTAGCTGATGATATGTGTTTCTTCTGTTGAATAAAAAGTGAGGTAAGTCATTCTGGAATAAAACTGATGAGTTGGTTATGACACCACTGTTGAATAAATTTGGTCACTATGTAGAACAAGGGTTAGCAGTCTACATTCCATGAGTCACATCTTGTTCATATACGTAAAACTTTATTGAAATGAACATCTTCATTTTTGGCACATTGTCAATGCCTGTTTGTGTATTAAAAGAACAGCACTGACTAGCTGCAATGGGAATGGAGAGGCTTTCAAAACTGAAAATATTTAGCATTTGCAACTTTAAAGAACAATTTCATTGAAATTTGGGGAGAAAAAATATGAAGAAAGAATAAAGAGGTTAAATCTCTCAGTGACATGTTAAAACTAAGATACTAAAATAAGTTACTAGATAGAATAAGTGAGAATATTTGAATGAGGCTTGGAATGGTCATAAAAACACCTTGCCCTCCAACACTCCAATTTCAGGGAGTATGGCTGATCAAGGGCACTAGACGGTGCTCTAAAATCCAGAGTTTGTGTATACTCTGAGGCTATGAGGCCACTGCTCAGGTCATAGTCTCAGTCAAAGGATGAGTGACATAGACACCATGGTAGCTCATTCCTGGAAGTCTCAGAATACTTCCTAATGGCTGATTTCAGGATTCTGACTTGGTCTTGCTGTATAGAGCATGGGATATAAAACCATTTTAAGGGACTTGTAAACAACTTGTTTAGACATGACAGCATATAGCTTCAGAAACTTGTCTGGACATGCCAGCAGAGGGCTCAGACCAGCATACCTGTTCTACATTGATAATAAACTCTTGGATTACAAATAACTCCTCACCTCTGATGGACTTACATCATCAATACATTTGGATTACTGATAGGAGCCTGGCAGGGTTCGATAAGCCTGAATGAGTTTGCCAAAGATGCTCGAAAATACCCAGAAAGTCCTCTAAAGACACTGACCTTCCTGTGAGAAGCATACAGAGCTTTCCTTATGCCATGTCAGTTTGCCATTGTCTATGATTCTAATCCAGCAACTTGCTCTGGTCCTACACTTCTCACTGACCGTGGATCAGTGTGACTCTGACCTGCTATGCATGCCTGGACCAACTCCTGAATCAACTCTTCCATTCCTGAGCTTAGTTTGCTATTACCTACTCTCTGTTTATATGTTATATATGATTTTGCTAGTTATTTAAAGTGCTCTAAGGTTTAGAATTTATGTGTTGTCTGACACATTTATTTGACCTAAATTGTTAGACTTGCTAGTAGGAAGTGCATTGTTTGAGGCTCATTCATTGCTAACTGGCTTTAGCAAAGCAGCCCCTCAGTATCTAAATTTATCATATCTTTACTTAGATAATTTTCTGATAAGGTACTGTGTGCTTCAACCTTTGAATGTTGAATAAACCTGTGACATTGTGGACAGATACAAATTGTATGTGACGTGATTTATTGGTCTTAGGGTCTTGTAGCCCCATTGCTCACAATACTTGTCTTGCCTATTTTCTTAGTGTGCCTAGTGGTCTAGACTCCTTTATCTGAACTATCTTTTGCCTTTCTTTCAGTTTGGATAAGTTTAAATCAAAATATGACATTTCTCCCAGCCTTATCTTGTTTCTTACCCATTTTCTCTCATTGACATTTTCTCTAATGCAGTCCTTTCATATTTAATCTTGTGTTAGTGAGCCAAAAAAGTGTTTGTAGAAAATCCAGTTGAAAATGTCAAATCCATTTATTGTATCTTTTGTATATGTCTTTATCTTCAGAGCTAAGAAAAAGAAATTCCAAGAGAAATGCAATTTGGGATCTTCAGAATAATAATGATCCTAGTTGAATGCATATCCAAATAATATCAATAAATGATATAGGGATCATGCCTTGAATACAGCCCTTCAAATTTTTAGATACTGCCAATATGATAGTATTAAGAGTTGGTGCTTTTTTGTGTATGATTGTGGTGCTGAGGATTGAACCCAAGGGAATTCTACTTCCAAGCTACACTGCCAGTCCTATTTTATTTTTAAATAGTCTCTCATTAAGTTACTGACAGCCCCACTAAGTTGCTGAGGCTGGCTTTGAACATGCAATCCTCCTATCTCAGCTTCCCAAATACTGGAATTACAGGCATGTCCAACCATGTCTTGGCAAGGTGGGGATTTGAGAGGTGACAGACCATTAAGGTTTCTCCTCCATGAGTTAAATTAGGCCTTTTGTTATAAAGCTTGACAAAAATGTTTGGTCTCTGCTTTTTCTTCTGCTGTCTGTCATGTAAGCACACACTGAGGATGTCCTCATCAGATGCTGCTGGTACCTTTGTCGTTGACTTCTCAACTTCCAGAAATAATGGAAAATAGATTTATATTCTTAATAAGTTATCAGATCTGCTATTAGAGCAGCATAAATCAACTAAAACATAGGGTAAAGACAAAGAACAAAGAATAAGACTTTGGATAATGCAGATGTTTTTAAAAAAGATCTGTAATTCATTTAAAAATTCTCTATCTAAATAATGTCTCTATTTCCTGAAGGTTTAATATTCTCCAATATATATTTAGTTGATGTAGTAAAATGAAACAGATAAACTTTACTTCTGATGCAAATATTTTTAAAAGGATACCTAACAAGTATGCAAAAATAAATCAAAGAGGGAATACTGATTTTATATACCTAATAATTTTTCTTTCGCAATATAATTTTTTCTAATTGGATTTATAACACAATACAGTTATTATATCATAAGTATATCAAAGTGTTATAGTGTTTATTGAATTAAAATTAGTTGCCAGGGAATGCTATGGGGTAGTTAGATTTATGTAGTTTTTATGTTGAGTGACATTCTAACTGAAAGGGTTCCAGATAAATTGAGAAAGGTAATCCAAAGCTGGCATTACTGAGGGTGGTTTCCAAGAGAAGAGTTGTGGGAAAAAGAGAAAAGACAGAGGAGAAAAGCATAGCAGCTGCTATAAAGTATTTTGGCAAAAGAAAAAAAAAAAGATAGTTGTAATGAAATTTGGAAACGTTTTTACAGTATATATGTCATAACCCACTAGCCACTCACTGAATACATCCCTCATGTTATTCAGTTCTTTACAAATAGATTGGTTCTTATAAAAAATAAATCATATATTTGAGTTTTAAAATGTCTTCCCAGACATGATGACATAAAAGCAGTTAATTTTGATCTGGTATATATTCCAGAAATAGGCAAGAGAGCACAGATCAAATCTGAATATTCAGCTTTCCTGAAACAAAAGGTGGGAGAGTTACAGAGGTCATCTGTGTTTTGCTAAGTGGCTTTACCCAAAGGAAACTTTCTCCTATTTTTTTTTTTTTAAGTTTTTCCAACACTGCTTATTTAAAAGACATTCATTTCCCTTTGGGCTCATTTTTGCAACTTCGTAAAACATCAAATAACAGCATAAATGCAGGCCTACTTTTGTGCTTTCTCTGTTGTCTCATTAATCACATTGCTTATCTTCATGTCAGTATCACACCACCTTGGTTAGTTGTAAATCTTTGGAAATCACATCATCAAAGTCCTCTAGATTTTCTTCTTATTTTCAAGTTAGTATGGATATGAAAGATCCTTTACATATCTGTATAAATTTTCAAAATAAGCTAGTAAAGTCTTATTTGTTAGACTTATTTAGGTAATAGAAAGCCTGTGATTGAAACTGGGTTGAAAATCTGGATTGATGGAGAATGATGTTATAGCAATACTGAGTTGCCCAATTCAAGAATATGCTAAATCAGTCAGTCCACTTAGTTCTCCCAGATAGTTTTACAACTTGGAGCATGTTACCCAAGTTAGTTTATTACTCTTTCGACTGTCCTCCACAATGATTACATTTGAAAGGGATGGATCAAATGGCCGTGAGAAAGGTATCCTTGTGTTATAAAACTTGCAAGAAACTTTAAATTAAAGATTTACATCTAAAGGGGAATAAAAGGAATTTCCAATCACAAGTTTTTCATAATAATTACTCTCAGAAGAGGTTATCAAGGGCTTAGAGTCAGAAAGAAGCCTATCTAAAATTTAGTTAGGTAGAGGGAAAGTTTAAAGTCTTTTGTGGAATAGTTTCACAGGCGTTTAGGCAAGGATTTGTGACTAAATTGATAAGCCAAATACAATTACACCTATATTTTATTAGTCGCTACATATCTTTCTGTAAAAGGGATCCAGATTGGGGGTGGGGGGAGGATGCAGGCCCAATTTTTAAGTGTCATAGACAGGCAGCAAGAGAGATTCTGAGTATTTCATATTCATCTTGGTTTTGTGTTTGGGTTGAAGTAAAGCTGAAATCTGTTTTACAGTTCCCCATAAAATATTAGTGTCTAAACAGTCCTCTTTTGTGCTCCATACAACCTCACTGTAGCATCATCATAAGCCCAGTACATCAGAAGTAGTGAGGACAGAAGAGGGCTTAATAAGTTTTAAACTGCAGAAATGTTCAGCACCAGTAGGACTCTGTGAGTTCTATGATGCACAGAAAATAAGTGTAGAGGCTACTAATGATGGTAACTGTAATAACAACCATCTGTATTCGTAGACAAGTCAGTCCATGTGGAAAACTATATGGGATACATAATAGAAGTCAGGCTACTTGGCTGTAGATACTAGTTCTAATAATTGCAGTAGCTGAGACATTTGAAGGTTACTATGACACTTCAAGATTATATGAAATTATATAAACACTAAATATATATGCAATTAAATAAATATTGTCTCACAAGAGACTGTCCTCTAGGCACTATTTTATAGAAAAGAAAACTGAGAGCAAATATATTTGAGATGTCTTTTTATGTAAGAGTGCCTAGGCAATAGTCTCTTGTGAGAATCGATTTATAGCAAACACAGCAACCACATTATTAAAAACATCATCTAATTCATAAAAACACCCAGAGAGATGGGTAATATATTATCTTCTCTTTTTAATTAAGAAAATGGAGCCAGAATGGTGGTGCACACCTCTAATCCCAGTACTTGGGAGGCTGAGATAAGAGTTTTGCATGTTGGAGGTCAGATTCAAGGACATGTTTCAAAATAAAAAATAAAATGGGTTGGAGGGTAACTTGGAGGTAGAATGGCCCTTGGTTCAAGCCCTAAAATCATAAAAAAAAAAAGAAGGAGGAGGAGGAGGAGGAGGAGGAGGAGGCTGGAGAGGGGAGAGGAGAGGACAGGAGAAGAGAGGAGAAGAGAGGAGAGGGAGAGGGAGAGGGAGAGGAGAGAGAAAGAAAGAAAGAGAAAAAAGGAAGGAAGGAAAGAAGGAAGAAAGGAAGGAAGACCTAGGGAAGTTAAGTAACATATAGAAGACACATAAAGGCTAAGTCTAGTTGTATAGCTATGCTATCTAATACATACTACCCTATAACACTACTCTTAGAGCTATATAAATTTGTAATAATGACAATTACATAAAATTAAATATTCAGTGTCCTAGTCAAACCATCCACATTTCAAATGCTTCATGGTACATGTGGCTAGAGATCACCAGAGTGGGCAGTGGAAATGGAACATTCCTAACTTCTCAGCAAGTTTTAGTAGACAGTATTTCTATCCATAACCACAGAAGAATTCTACCTGTTTCCAATAAAAATGAAAAAGAGCCTAACACATTGCAAATATTCAGTAAAGATTTGTCTCCTTTTGTTTTTTAAAGGAAAATGATCAATAAAATTCTTTAAAAAAAAGGTTTTATATATTCTCAGCCCTTGAGATCTTATTAAGAGAGGAAATTCAAGTTAACTGTTAAACCTAGTTGATGAAGTTTTCCTGAGAATACAAAATTGGAGCAATTTATTTTCTCATAAGAGAGTCAACAGCTAATAAGAAGCAGTGGTTTTTAATCCTGTCTTCTTCGCTCAGGCTGCCAGAATGAAATGAACTTTGTCAGTGATTTTACTCAAAGGAACTATAATTTCATCATGCTACATCTGCCAATCATTACTTGCTCTACTTTTATCACAACATGTAGAAAATGAAATTCCTAGTATCGGTCTTATCATGTTTAATTTCTGGATTTCAGGAAATTATGCTTGTTTAGCTATTTGCTATCAGAGCTAAATATAAGTTTGCCTGAAAACTTACAGAGAAAAAAATTACAGAATAGTTTTTTTTTTTTTAACTGAGTTTGGGATTCTGACCTATAACAGTCAAACAAGAAAGATTTTTGGTTAAGTTCTAGTGCAGAGCTAAGTTCACATTTGGGGCTCAGCAAATTTTTAATAAAGGCAACTAATTCATATTTTTAGCACACTGAAATAATTTTCTTCTATAGCAACATTTTTACTTCTTAAATTTGTGACTGCTATCCCCCTAATTTTTTAAACTGCAATAATTTCCTAAAACAATATTTATGAGGCAAATATTGGAAAGCCAATACAGATAGTAGTTCATTAAATAATTTTAAAATAATGATTCCTTCAAGTAGGCAAATACTGTGGCTTGTTTGTGTTTCTTAGAAGTTATACTTAGTTTGCTTCTAACAAAGAATAAGAAAATTATCAATTCCACTTTTTAAAAAAATAAATTACAATAAATATTATAAAAGGTTTTCAAATTTGTGTATAAAGTGTCATACATATGATAAGCAATAAATATTATCTCCTTGGGCTTTTGATATTATCTGTGGTAACATCAATTCTAAAATCAACTATTGTTGAATGGTTGCAAGACATAGTACAAGGTGATGTTGGACTCTGGAAAGCAATTAATTCAGATTACACATTTGTTGGAAAGTAAATCTTAGTTTATTTTTGCTGCTGCAACAAAATTCCTTAGACTGAGTAATTTATAAGAACATAAATTTCTCCCAGTTCTGGACTGTGAATTGTACTCTGTCTCCTATAAGGCTCCTTATTTCTAATGTCTTCACAAGACCGAAGGCAGAAGGGCATGCAAATTAAAGACTAAAATGCCTTTTGCATTGTTTGTTATAAGAATGTTAATCTCTTTTACCAAGGGAGGAGTCTTCAAGAACTAATTACCTCCTTGTTTGTTTTTTGGGTTTTTTTGTTGGTTTGTGATGCTGAGGCTGGGGATTGTACCAGGGGCATTCTACCTTGGAGCTATACCCTCAACCCCATTATTTTATTTTATTTTTTTTTTATTGGGAAACATTCTAAGTTGCTGAGAGCCTCACTAAGTTGCTGAGGCTGACTTCAAATCTGCAATCCTCCTGTCTCAGAATCCCAAGTACTAGGATTACAGTTGAGCACCACGGCCTGGCTAAAGAAATTGCCAAAATAATATCAACATCTGTGGTATATTTATGCAAAAAACATTTTTTTGAAAACTATCACATCCCTTTTGAATTTAAAGAAAAAACAGTTGATTCTACAATGATGTTTTTACTTATGACCTATCTAAAATAATATGAGAGATGTAACAATAATTTTCTCTTTTACATTGCCTTTATGCTTTCACTGGGTCAAACAAAACCAAATTAAAAAAAAAAAAAAAAAAAAGAGTCCTAAATGTGCTGGGCTTCAATCCAGTATTTCAAATATCCTCAGGCTTCTTTTCTCTATGAATTACTTATGAAAAAAGTTAACTTAATAATATCTATTAAAGCATAGATACAAAGTTAAATTTGTTTCAAAAATAGAACATATTACTCTCCAATGCCCAAAATAGTACTATTTTGTGACTGTTAATTAATGCAGGTGATAAAGATGAGATTTTATATATATCAAGTATTTTGTACCTCTCTCTCTCAAAAAAAAAAAAAAATATATATATATATATATATATATGTCTTACATCTCTATGTAGGGTTTTTGAAGATCTATAATAAAAAAAGATAAATAAAATGCATTTTCAAGGAAACACTTAATTCCCTTTTAGAAAAGGCTCAAATGGGAATATCAACACTGTAGATAGTCAATAGTTCTAAAATTTAGTCAATAGTTCTAAAATATCAAACTATATAAGAAAAAATAGGGAAGGCTGTTCATGAAATTATTGCTGGAATAAGTTTTTGAAATTCAATAGCCAAACCCTGGACAAATGAAAATATGTTCGAATTATTTTATTTTAGAATTATAAAACATATTTTTTTTTTCAGAACAGAGGATTGAACCTAGGTGCATTCTACCTCCAATTATACTCCCAGCCCTATTAAAATGGTAATAGTTAATGTTTTTAATCACAATTTTTCCAAGTGAAAAAGCAATAATGTTTTTGCAAGTTAATAAAAAGAATTGAAAATAGAGAGAAAATAAGTATTCTATCATATACCAGAGATGTAGAAGACTTTCGTCTTTTGGTACTTTTTTTCCAGAAATAAATTCAATAAGACATAAGCAATCATAATCTTTAAATGTTTTTTTTTTTTTTTTTTTTTTTTTTTTTGCGGTATTGGGGATTGAACTCAGAGGCATTCTACCTCCGAGCTATACCCCCAGCCCTATTTTTTTATTCTTTATTTTGAAACCGAGTCTCACTAAGTTGCGGAGTGCCTCACTAGGTAGCTGAGGCTGGCCGCAAACCCGGATCCTCCGGTCTCAGCCTCCCGAATGCTGGGATTACAAGCGTGCGCCACCACGCCCGGCTTGTTTTTTTCTTTTACTTAACAATATAGCAGAGAGTTTTCTTGGGTGATTATCTTAATAATCCTGAGTTGTTTTTTTTTTTTAATTTTAGAGAATTGTAGATATCTACAAAATCTTAGACATTAATGAATCTAATGTACTTATACCAAACTTAAGCAGACATCAAATCCATGACAGATTTTGTTTCCCCTGTATTTCTAACCACTCAACTGTCATGCTTATTTCAAAATTAGTTCCAGATATCCTATCACAATATCATTATTTTTAATCACTGCTAAATAGTGTTTTTCTATTTACTACAATTCTTTTACTCTTCTGATTTTTAGAATATTTTAAACATTTTCAATATCTGTAACATTTATGTATTACTTTTAAAAATCTCTTCAATTTAAGAAGTAGAAAGATGAAAATGAATAGTAAAAAAAAAAGCCAACAAAGTATATGCTTTGAAGTAAGAATTATATTAAATGGACGATTAGGAGTTTGACACTAAAAATGACATCTCTTTAAGCTTCTTAAGCTTCAGTTTTCTCATATATGAAATAGGAATTAAAATATCATTCTTGCTAATAGGATTATATGAAATAATCACACCTATAGTTTCTTGCACAACTAAGTGATGTTTCTTATTGATTATTTCTATCCTACAAATTCTGGCCACATTCATGGAGTAAAACTTGTGAATCTGATAAGAAATCTCACACTACTTAAGTTATTAAAAATATTTTACAGTTTATATATTGTACTTGATAATTTAGCAATTTATGTTTTAATTGATGCTATTGAAGAATAACTACAAATTAGAATATATTCCTATTGATTATTTAAATTTCAATCTATTACCAGAAGTCTCAACTTCAGAGATATTATTACTTTATAATTATTTCAGTAAAAATATTTTATGATGCATGTACTAGTCCTTTGGAAGTTATACAAATTGTAAAATAGATTTTGAATATGTATTGCAGTCTATAATATAATTAAATTTATAATTTAGATTATATGCTTTATAATAAATGTAAATGTGGTTATATTTTTTCTGAGCAGTAATAAAATAAAATTTTAGCAAAATGACTTAAAGTAACACTTTTGAAAGAACAAAGAGTGATATCACTAAAATTAATAGTCCATTATAATGGCCTACAAGTACCTTAAATATGCATATTATAGAGATAATGATTTAAATGCATCTAGAAATGGGGAACAACTCAAGTTGTTAACTGACTGTTAACTGGAAAGCTACTCTAGTTTAACTAATTGCATGTCTGCCTAAAGGTAAATATTTTATTCTCACAATCATTTACCTATAAAAGGGCTGAATCATTTAAATACTTCTTTAAGTTCTTTGAAGTATGAATTCTTTAAAGTTTTGAATTTTTTTCTATATGTTAACCATTATTTCTAGGTTGCCCACAAAACACACATTTTATAAAGCTCTACTAGAGTTGTATTTTGAAAAGTCTCAAGAAAAAATGTGGTAAGCAAAAATGACTAGATAATTCCTATTGATACTTATTGATAGGTAACCAAAAGTGAATGTATGACCTATACTCAATTCTAAGAAAATAGCACCCATACATATAACCCTCTCTTTCTTAGAGGGAGTCCCTCACTTGCAGCAAAGGCACCACATAGGATTAGTAAAAACATCCTTGACCCATCCCCCTAACCTATCGCAGGAGAAGAAGAGACTACAGTGAGAACATTCTGATGGATAGTGTAAAGGAAATAGCAATGTCCCACAATGTGATCATCTGTGGTAAGAACGGGATCAGATGCACCCTCTTTTGCTGGATATATTTCTGTTACTAGAGGGTTAATTAGGTCATTAAAAGTCCAGAAAGGGCAATTAATAACAGCACCAATTTAGTTCCTGTCCTCATCTAAATTTTGCCTGTTTCAGGTGAAAAGGCCACTAAGCTTTTTATGTTTGTGTGTCTAGGCAAAATACTGACATTGATTACATATTTTGCTGGAGAATTTGTCATGGCACATCACTTCTAGATAAGGAGTTCAAATTTTTGTAATGTTATTTTTAAAACAAAGACAAGCAATGTTCCATAGTGTGTGTTAAGTAATAGGACAAAAGTAACTTGAGGCAAAGGTTAAAAGCTGAATTTAGAAGCATAAGAGGAATGTTATCAATAGAATTAACAGGATAAACCGCTTAAGAAATGTAAGTAAAAAGAGAAATTATTTAAGTTTCTGTAATGTGTCCAGGGGGACTGGTCCCCATCAAACAGGAAAATGTCAAATGGATAAATTAACTGGTAGCATTAAAGGAATTGTTTGTTTCACATGCAGTCATCTGACAGGGCTTACTTTATGCATGCTCAGCCTACTAAATTTTCCCAAAAGGATGCAGGAAGAAATTTGGTAACAGATAATTAGTATGTATACAGCCTCACAGTTCTAACAAAGTGTAGATAATTTTTATTGTATTGATATTAGTGCTAAAACTTATACAAAACCATGACAGCCATTTATGCTGCTTGTAAAATGCATGTCTATAAATACCTGGTTTAATGACAACTTAGTCTTAAATTGTATCATTACTATGCTTCCTCTCCAAGACAAGTTATACAGGAAGCTGAAATAAAGGTTCAAGATATATTAGGGTCCTAAGATATAAAATAAATGTTTTAAGTACTTAATCAGCAATATTCAGAGCAGAAAGGTACTACTATGAGGATTGCTTTATTTATTTTTCTATAAAAATAAATTTAAAAAATATATTACATTATATCAACTTTGTGGATATGCAAGTGAGTTAACAATCCAAATATGTTGTTGCTTACAAAAAATTTTGGCAGAGCTAAATGAGAAAATGCCTAGAATAATATTTGCTTATAGTAGCTAATAATATAATTCCTAAAACCATTCCTTGAATTATATATGGATATTAGCTTATCATAAAATTTCTACAAGTGTTATTAAAGTAAATGTATTATCAGTAAGTGATGTAATTCCTAGAAATACCACTTTAGCAAATAGACTCAGTATAAGAGAATCTTCAAGATATTTTAAATATCAGTATAGTACAAAATGATTTGCCTGTTTAGAAAATATGTAAAGAGCCTATACCACATAAAAAATGACCAGTATACTTTTATAAGTATTATACTTTATATGGTGAGATACAAAAATCAAAAACCTGAAACCATGTCCTGATTTCTTACAGTATATATAAAATGTCCATGCAGACAAGCTACAGAAGAATAAATTAGAAAACGTTAATTTGAGATTATTATATATCTGGTCCAATATTTATCACTTAATACTAGTTAAAAGAACCAAACTCCTAATAAAGATGTGTGGATAGATACACAAGGTAAAGCATTTGTTTTGTATTAACACAATATGACTATGATTCCCCACAATTATTTGTTCTCTTGTGATGCTGGAAGTTCTGAAAAAGGTTTCAAAGAAGTAAATATACTCCAAGTAGTTTTATTACGAAAGGATTTAATAAATATAGCATACTTACTGAATTCTTCTGAGAGCTGATGAGAGCAAACAATGTTAGCCTGGATTCCCAAGAATGGTGCCCAGTATCTCAGTATCGGCCATGATACCAAAGAATTTGCTACTCCTGTTGAGGATGGACAACTGCCAGAAGACTCAGTGACTAACAAATCAACTTTTTGTCTCTGTGACAAGGATACCTGGAGGGAACAAACTAGAGGATGAAAGATTTATTTTGGCTCATAGTTTCAGAGAATTATGCCATTGGTTGGCCAGCTACATTTTTCTGGGCCTGAGGAAAGGTAGAACATCATGACAGAATGGCAAGATGGAAGAAAGTGGCATGGTAAGCTGCTCAGTTCATGACAGGAGAAAGAGAGGAAGGGACCTGGAAGAAGGGAAACCTTTCCAGGACACAGCACCAGTGACCTGGGTCCCACCTCCCTGTAGCCCATTCAGCCAACTACGGGTTAATCCATTGATGACGTCAGGGCCTTCATATCCAATCACTTCCCAAAAGTCCCATCTTTGAGCATATGGGGTTTTGAAGACATCCCAGATCCAAACCATAATACTCAGGATGTAGGAAGTGGCTTCTTCAGTATCATGCTCTAGAAACATGTCTTTTCTTCTTCAGCTGACCAGCACATTGAATAGATTTACCTCTCATCCCACCTCTTTCCTCCAAAAAATATAGTCTATTTTTGTTGCTGAATTTTTTATTAATTCATTAATAAAAAGTGCATAGTACAAATCCTAAAGATTATCAATAAACCATGGATGGCACAGGCATGATTTATATGGCATGATTTAAACATAGTCTTACTTCACTTTTCCAGTGAGGGTAACAAGTTGCTCAAATCTAAATCTCATATAGGTTTCAATGATGTTTTGGAAATGAAATATTTAGTGTAGCCATAACCTTTGCCAAACTGAAGAGAGAGTTGGGTAAGTTTTAGGTAAGAGGATCCATATAGCCTCTTAACATGGACCATCTATAATCTATAGGAAGGAAGAATCATTTGCATCTTTTATAGAACTCTAGCCTGTCTTGAGTAGATGTTGAAAAGTGATTTAGCCTAATATTTTAGAACAAAAAAATAAAAATTTGAAGAAAAAGAAAAAACTAACCTTTTTCTCCTAAATCAAAGAATGATATAAAGACACTCATTCAGCTCCTCCTTTATTTTAGGATCCTCTTTTGTTTTTTTGTTTTATTTAACATTTCAGGATGAGATTGACTTCCCAAGTGGAAGCTACTCACAAACTCCTGTTACTCCATAGACTATTCATCAAGGAATGGGCCAGTTTGCAAAGGATTCAAGAGCAAGAAGATGCTTCAAGAAGCATAACGAGAATGTTGGTATATAATTTTTTTTAATTTATAAAGACATGGTATATTTTTCTTAGAATCCCATCATACTGGATGATGGTGTTTTTCCTTTCCCCATATAGGAACACTCATCCTCCACTTGGCTAGAAGAAGATGACTAAAATAAGAAAAAAAAAAAAAAACCTTACTTATTCCATACAGATTAGGATATTTGATAGATGTAAGCATCAGTAAAGTAAAAGGTAATATGGAGAAATTATCTTTTTAAAAATATTTCCTAGATAACTTAGAGAAATTACTATATTAGATAAATTTCACAGACAAAAATATTGTTTTAGATGTTAATTAATTATATCAAAGTATAATGACATATCCATGCATTATTTATTAAATACATGTTGAGCTTTATATTATAGGCTTAAACACACATGGATTATATGCATACACTATAATAAAAGAAGGCAGATTTGGAAATTATTAAATATTTAAACATTAAAAACATTATTGTAGAAGTCATGTAAAATCACAAACAAGCAAATGATAATTTTGTATTTAAAATCTCATTTATAATTTTTCTACTACATATCTGCTATAGAACAGATGCTTAATAAATATTTGCTATAATCCAATGATATGCAAAAATAAGACTCCTAGAGGTAATTCATATATTTGTCGCAATGTAAAACAATATATGCAAACATATACAGCACAATGTCATAAGTATTAAATCATCATTATATGTAAATTTATATTGTAATGGTATATTGCAAGTTTTTGATTAGTGCAAATCAAAAACTATTCAAAGTTACAGTGTTGAAGTACTCTGTCTATTCATTCCTCATGCCACTTCAGCATTTTTATCGTAAGGGACTGCTTGGAAATTTGCCACTTCTGGACAACTGAAAGTGGTTAGGATTTCTGTTAGTTAGCCCATTCATTGTCTACCTAAGCCTTTATTCATATAATGAAAGGTTTCACCAAAATGTCCATGAAACTGTGCAGTTTCTTTCTTTTTTTCTTCAGGATTCCCATCTGTCCTGTGGAGTTCTCTGTTACATCCTTAGGTAATCTGGGAACCAACCTATTTTCTCTAACAAAGGCCAAGAATCATTAACTATTATTATGCAGAACTGACCTGTAACATAAACCCATTCTTGTGAATTCCCCCAGATATTTTCTCACCGTCATCACTGAGGTGACTTGTTCTGTGTCTAGTTCATTGAAATTCCCAGACCCAGATGGTTTGATAGCCTGATATTTTAGAATTTTGCCCTTATTTACTTTTATCTGTTAAGTACAGTCAAGATATTTTTTTTCCTCCCATCTCTTTTGCAGAGACCATGGGCGTAAACTGTCACAATAACTGCTTAGCATTTAACCTTAGAGAAAGAGTTGAGCAATTCCTGTCAGTGATGTGAATTTTAGTGAATTGTAAATTTAGAGGAAAGGTTCCAGAAATTATCTGCCTTTTTATGTTTCATCCGTTAATTAGAAGAAAATATTAGCCTATATATTAAAATTATTAAAGCATATTAACTCAAATTGAGTCATGAATATGATAATTTATTAGTTATTGGATACTACACTAATATGTGTAAACATTAGTGGCTAGTTTAAATTCAAACCTTGATATCTCTTTCAAAATTGCTCTATGACTTTCATCTCAGTCTTAAAACTTTCTATCAACGATCTCAGATCTCATCAGAAGAAAGTGGAGAAAAAGAATCTAAAATAAATTTTGTCCAAATATTTATTTCATTAAAATTAAAATTTATTATATTTAGCCCTAGAGAATCTAGGATCCATGTATAATATAATTGGGGTATATTACAATTATACATTGTCATTGTTAATCCTTGCAAACTATTAGTAACTCAATCAATAATAACATTTAATATCAGTATATTTGTGAAACCATATATGCAAATTATTTAATTTTTATCATCAAATTGAACAGACTTTTCTAAAGAAAAACTCATTTGTGAGCAGACTTAGTTTAGTAACTCAACAACAAGGTTTGTATTTGACACAATTGGGTTTGAGTCTTGCCTCACCATTTTTTTTCCTTTTTGTTTGTGATCTTGAAAAATATCACCATTTTTTCATTTCTTTTTAATCTGTACAGTTCATGCTATGATAAAATCCGTATCCCAGTTTGCTGTTAGTATTAAATGCAATATTATATAGAAGCGATTTAGCCACATGCCAAAAAGTACTCAAGAGTTATTATTTTAAATAATTTTATCATTAAGTCTCTAAACAGTTACTCTTTACAGTTAATGTCATGCAGAGTGCTGTTTTTTCAATGATTATGAGAAAATATTTTCCTCCATAAGGTTGATCACGTTATGTCTACAATAATTACTTTCTGGACAGAATGTTTCTAATACTCAATAAGCTCAGGCACTTACTTTCAGTCATCAGGAATGATTATATTTTATATTTTACTAGTGACTGGATATAATAGCTCATAGTACAGAGCATAGCATCCGAAGTAGACTGTAAATAAGCCACAATATGAAATCAATTTATTTAAAAATCATTTTTCCTAAGACCCAAGAACCAAAATATTGTAAGGTGTGTTGCAAAACTGGATTTGAGTCCACCCTAACTAAAATCAGCTTAGGTCTTTTTATTGAGGCCCCATTCTTTCCTTGTCTGAGCTGTGCTAGGATGTTTAGTCCTTGCTTCAACACATTTATTAATAAAAGGCAAAAATAGCATAATTTCCTTTGCACCTGGACAAAGCTCATCAAGTACTGATTCCTTATCAGTTGTCTTCTATAGGGTTCTTTCTTTTTTTTCCAATTTGGTTTACAAAATTCTGGCTGGCTGACATTTAAAATACACTTAAAATAGCTTACTTCTTAACTTTCTTTTTTTTTTTTTTTTTTAACTTGATGGCTCTCTGGGCAAATGCATTCCATCTATAAACTATGTTCTCTTGGCTGCAATCAGTTTCCTTGTTCTGTGTACTAGGGTACTCAAAGAAGCATTTACAATTCCTTTCAGCAAAAGTGATAAAGATATGAGTGCTGCTAGGCACTTGTGTAGCTTCAATTCTTTTCAACATAGTGACTTAAAACATAGTCACAATCCCACTACTTGGGAGGCTGAGACAGGAGGTCACAGGTTCTTGGCCAGCCTCAGCTACTTAGGGAGGCCCTTCACAACTTAGTGAGATTCTGTTTCCAAATAAAGAATAAAAATTAGAGCTGGGGGTGTAGCTCGGAGGTAGAATGCCTCTGGGTTCAATCCCCAATACTGAAAACAAACAAACAAACAAACAAACAAACAAAAAACATAATCACATCCTTTATTCACTAGGGTGACCAAAGAAAAATGATTGGTTGTCAAGTGAGTAAATAATTACATTTTCCTGATTTTTAGTTTCTTCTCCAATTTTGGAAGTGTTATGATGGGCATTAATATAACACAAATCTTCTGTTCATTCCTATACCACTTTTTTTTTTCAAAATTCATATTTATGATCACCTAATCTTGCTAATTCTAGGAGTCTGAATTGTTCAGGAGTTTATTTTGTATTCACATCAGTCGATATTTCTCTCTAGATGATTTTAATAACCAAGTATCTTTCTCGATATTTACTCCGCTGGGAAGATTTCCTTTATCATTGCTCAAGAGTTGTAATACAACATTATTTATAGTTAGCAACATTATTTATAGTTAGCAACAATAACATTTCCGAGACTTTTGGGTGATATTTTTCCCCTGGCTAAGGAGTCAAGGGCAATCTCCCTGAAATTCTTATGAGTGAGTTAAAAGAGAAGAATGCGTCCAAGAGGAATATATGTCAAGGAATCAGTGGCAAATGGTGTGTGATTTACTTGTGCTTCTTGGCACTGATTCTTCCCAGACCTAGATTTGCTATTTTCATTATCCAGGGGTGATTACATCAGCAGGAAGGCTTGATGATTTGGCAGATATTTTACTGGTCAGCCCATGATAGAAAGGTCTGGTTACAAGTTTCTTGTTGTTGACAGGCTCATTTTCTTTTAATTTTCTATACTGTGTCAGAGATTTTATTTTGAAAATGAGACCAGTTCTCTTCTCCACAAGGCATGGGCATGCTCTCATACCTAGTATCAATACAACAAAAGTTCCATGATAGAACATTGATCTAACAGGATACTGGTCATGCATCAATGGGTCACAGACATTACCTGTGTCTTGTAATTTTTGCAGAGCTCTTGCTGGCTCTGGGCAATAAAAGTTGAATAAGTCCGTGGTTTGTTATTTTCACGTGATTGTAACAGTTTTCAAATAGTTATCAAATTAATGGAATATAGATGTAATGGGGACTAATATCTATTCATCTTTCAAGACTATGATATTGTTTATCATTGCAATACTTTTAATGATGCCATATTAATTCTGGTTTGCAATATTGACTAGCAAGTAGAAATTTCTCATTTGGAAGTTCACTCCACAATAGTTTTAATCCACATGTCAAAAAAATCAGTGAGAGGGTATAGGAAGCTACTGAGGTTATTCACCAGAATTTACCATAATTATGAATAAGGAGAGGGAAATAATTGCGGAATCATACCCGAGACTCTGACCAACATAGCAGGAGATGTACAAGAATTAAAACTTCATTTTTTATTTTTGCCTTCATAAACTCATTCTCTAGTGACAATGATATTTTCTAGATTTTTCTTGTCGATGTTTGTTCAGATAGAACATCTAAAACTCTTCAATGTTTTATTATTTCTTTTGTCTCAGTATACACACATTAACATGATAAATAGATACAGATCCCTTTGTGGAAAGATCAGGAGAATGTTTCTAGTGTTTGTGTGTGTGAGTGTATGTGTCCTAGTTCTTTTTTAAAGAGTCATACTACTTTCTTCATTGTATATAGCAATGACTGACACTAGTCTTCATCGTAAAAACTCTTTAGTTTTTATTATATAGCAAACAAGATATTTTCATACTAATCTAGTATCACTTCCATGATTGTCCCTTTTATCAACCTCTAATGCTACATGATATTTGATAATACATAATACATGGAAAAAACCTGAATCTACTGCAACTTCCAATGACCTTTTGCTTTCATATATAGATGCTCTTAAATATTCTTTGACATACAATATAACAGGTTATGTTGTTTGATTGACTGTAATATATACTATATTCTATAGAATCCTACAAAAAA
>PVLC010022203.1:0-27107 GCA_004027655.1 Graphiurus murinus | reverse complement strand
AGGAGGAGGAGGAAAGAAGAAAAAGAATGATTCTCTTTCCTGCTTTAGAATATAAGCCTAATAGATCTGTGGAAGGATCTGGTGCAGTTTTCCTTCCATATATTTTTAAACTTGTGGGTTTGATTAGCAAAAGTGAGAGTTATGTGCAATTTGGGGAAAGTCAGTTTGGCCGATGTTTAAACCTAAAATGACTAGCTCCAGAGCATGCTTATTCAGAGCCATGCGATCCCAATCTAAAGATGGCATCCTGAGGGTTCTCCCCCCTCTCCCTCTGTGCTCTGTGGGATGTGGTTTTGGGGCGGGACACTAAGCTGCCAATACAAAAGCTAGCTCTTTGTACACATTGTGAAGAGTCCAACCTCCTCTGAGGGGGAAAGACGGGATGTGGATAAATATACAAAAACTAAAACGAGGCATTTTAAGTAAACTTTTTGAGAGATAAAGTTGTTTCTACTTCTACTTGTCAGTTAATATCAAATGGGAAGTTTAAGTAACATCGTCTAAAACCTGAAACTCTGCACCCCTTCTTAGGGAATGTATCAGATCACTTTATTAATTAGAGAAAATGATTTATTCTCTTCTCTTTCTTTTCTTTCTGACCTATACCCCCAGCCACTTTATTTATTTATTTATTTATTTATTTATTTATTTATTTATTTATTTATTTATTTATTTATAAGATCTTTTTAAGTTACCATGTGCTAGTCTCAAACCTGCAATCCTCAGCCTCCCAAGTGCTGGGATTACAGGTGTGAACCATCACGCCTGGCCAGCAAAGATGGTTTATTTTTAACAGTATTGAAACTCCACAAAAGGAGCCCATTGCACCTATGGAAGTCTGCATTTTGCATTTTTGTATGTTTGCATGTCATGTTATACTCAGTCAGCTGGCATGTGTCAATACTAAGGTGGACTATTTAAATTGCTGCCTTCTTCCTCTGTGCCATAATTGATACATTTGGGATTGAGGAAGCCACTTGCAGTAAAGTGCCCCTCATATCATGCATTTTGAACTTTTTGCTCATGGTATCACTGTATAAGATACAGATAGATCAGCCTAAGACTGCTACAAATGAAGCAGTAAAGGTAGAAACTGAAGCAGTGGACGACCCTGTAAGTGAAGTTCCATTTCTAGACACTCATCAACTCATCCTTGGGCTGTGTGACTGTAAGGGAACCAGGCAAAAGCAAAACATAGCTCTATTTCATATATCATGCCTCTTTGGCACAGTCTGTCCAAAAGTCACATCTAGAAACACTAATCACGTTGGGTACATTGCAGTAAGAACAAGTAGTGAATTGATCTAGTTTCAAGATCAGTTGATACACATTTACATTGTCCAAGAATGTAAACTGGGACATTTGGGACTTTGACCATTTGGAACAAGTCATTTTAATGAAATTTATTTTTAAGTTTATATACAAGTTTGGATTCCCAAAGATATAAATTTTATATAATCATATAGGTTTAAGTAATGCTCAGAGTTGCCTTAAGTCCTACAAGGGCTATAAAAGATATTTGCATATGTATATATGATGAGAAGATGGACATTATGAGCACAAAGTACTCCTAGTTTTCAGGGGAGAAGAATTCATTTAAAGGACATTAGGTCATTTTACAAGGTGGGGTCATTGTGCTCCCACTTGATTGTCATAGCTACCATATGAGGGGATGTAATAATATTCCCCATTTTGCAAACAGAAGACTGAAGCTCTTTTCTGCCTCTTCAAATGAAGAAGGACTTGAAGAAAAAAAAAGACTTTTCAGTAGTCATAGATGGTGGAAGTGGTTTCAGTCATAGAAATTAGCACGAACAGAGACCCAAAGTCAAGAAAACACCCAGCATATTTGAGCATAAATGAATGGTCTTGTGCCTGATACGTAGGAGATAAGTGTGGCAGGAAGAAAGAAGGACAGAGGTGCTATGATAAAGTCCCAGTCTGTGGCTTTATCTGTTGATTAATACATTTGGAAATGAAGTCATGGCCTAAAGAGAAAATAAGTATGATTTGGGGGAAGGAAATAAAAATGAAGTGTTAGGAGCTATAATTTGATAAATTGAAAGATAATCTCTTACTCCTATCTAGTTCCTAAGCTACTTCTGTGTTTAAACTTAATTCTTAAAGAAATTAGCCATTTGAAAAAGAAATACTTTTGCATGTATGTATATGTTTATTATTTACACACGCACACACAGACACACACACACAATCTGTTATTTTAATTCTGAAATGGGGCATGGCCCTCCTTTGAACCAGAGAATTCTGTCCCATAAAGCAGAATAAATGAATGACTGTAAGCATCTCTGTGCCATCCAAAAATAATAAGCACTTTTGGAGGACCATTCATTTTTTTAGCCCCAGAGGGACCATGTACTGTCTAGAGACAATAATATTCCCACATATCCCCAGGATACCTGGGAGAACATGACACATTGCATAAAAAATACTGTTGAGAGTTTTAGATAAAAAGAGTAAGAAGCGACAAATCTACAGAGGAAGAGCTCTCTGCAGTTTCATACTCGAGACGGTACAGGAAGAGATTTGTTCTCTGTATTTTGGTGATGTAATAGTCAATGGGGTCCCAATCCTGAAATCGGTCTGACTTTCCACAGACTGAACTGCCCATGGATAAACAGATGGAGATAGGAAGGAGGGAAGGCTCTACATTGTGAGGATTGGGAATAGGGGAGGAGCAGGGGGGCCATTCCCCCCAAAACTCAACCTAGTAAATCATCTAATTGGGATAATAAAAAGAACTCAGCCCCATTGTCAGAGAACTAGATGTGATAAATAATTCCATTCCCCAACTTGCTTTTATGAGAATATCATGGCATGGCAGCAAATATATCCAGGAACTACTGCCAGAGACTGACAAATCTCTGATTCCTTTTGTCACATTGCAGTCTATGTTGTTAGTTTCATATTTACAAGCAAATTCTACCTCCAAACATAAAACACTGGCATTTAGAGAAACACAGAAATTACTCACGTCCCTGGAATTCTGCATGACAAGTTAGTACTATGCTTTAACTCTAATAAATGTAATTCTAACAGAATTTTCATAAACATCCTTGAGATGTTCCTCTGGAGAAGCTTGATTTTGGCACCCAACTTTTCCTGCTCAAACTAATGTAAAGGTTGGCTGATATTGTCAAAATATGGCACTTCTGTTGATCCAAGACCCATTTGTAAAAATAGTGTATTGATGCAATGTCATAAAACACAAAATCATATTTCTGCAGGGAAAAAAACCTATTACCCAAAATCAAGAGGCTACCAGGCATCTTTTAATGTACTGTCATATGTTATGGAAAAGAGATATTTGTATAATCAACAAGTTTTATCTTTGTAGAAATGCATTAACTGAAGGTAGATTCTGGATCTCTTATGACAACATAGCTAACAATAAAAATACAAATATGATTTCTTCTAGTGGTAGAGGGGCTTTCATATAACATTTCAAAGTATGACAACGAACACACAAACACACACACACATACACACATGCTTCAGCCCCTCCTGCAGGGCCAGGGCTCTCCAGAGCTGACCATTTTCTGACATGGTCTTAATCTTGTCCTTTGTCGTAGCTCTGCACTTTTTACTCTAAAGGCTTCTGCACTGAAAAAGTGGGAAGGTGAAGCCACAGTTCAATTCAATTTATTTTTATATTGCCTCTCATACAAAGTCTCTCAAAACGCTTTACAGTAAGATATAAAATAATCGTATAACACTTGCCCATGCTCGGAACGGCCATGATCGCCCAGACAGCAAGGGGGTGCAGCTGTGAACAGTCATGGGTCAAAGTCCCTAGCCAGGCACCCCTCGTTTAGAAGCCATATAAATGAACATTTCAGCAGAGTGGCATGGCCCTATAATATCCCTCGTGGTGCTCTGCCTTCTCCAGGGACAAGTGAGAGGCTTCATTTTTTTTCTATTCAAATAAAGCCTCCTTGCTCATAAACCTGTGGTGCTCTCAACTGGTGACCAGTTTCCTCTCGTATACAAAATGAAAGAACCAAAGTACAGGAACATGTTTTCTTTCTATTGTTGCCAATTACTTATTCACACATGATTTATGGCTTCCTGGAAAGCAGTAATGCTGGGGCACCTCTTTTCAGTGTCTGTGCTCCATATTTTGGCCTCCAGAGGTAAAGGAGAAAGGCTGGTGGAAACACTGAAGTGGATGGTATGTATTTTAGTCAACTTTATAGCACAGAAAAAGAGAAATGCTTACCCTTGAGAATTGAAACCACGCAAGGAAACAGTAGCACTCTGGGACAGGAAGAAGGAATAGGGGGTGGGGGTGATGGAGAAAGAATTTTTGCTAGATAAGGAAGCCCAAATTAAATAATAATTCCCACTGGAAAGTAAAAGAAAAAAAAACCTAATGTCTATAAAGGATAATGAAGAAGCCAATCCTGGCAAAGTGAAATTAGGTCAGATCAATATATCAAGTTGGTATGGCACTTTTAATTTACAGAAGGGTTATTCTGGACCTGATATAAGGAAATTGGAGATGTTACTGTTCTCTGAGTGTGATAGAGTTATCCAGTATAAGAAGAAAATGCAGTCAGCAGTTGAAAGCTACTATGTTTGCAAATATCTTTCTTTTACAGAGGAAATAGTAGTTTGAATGACTAAACCCTAGAGAAAGTAATTTCTCAAAAAAGAAGCTTCCCCTCCAACCCCACTCCACCCTCAGCACATAGTTTTCAAGTATGGTGATAAAAGTTTCTTTGTCCAAAGGCATATCTTTTCAAAAAGCATAAAAAATCCAAAGAAGCCTATGGCTCTGGAAGAATTCACACTATTCATATCAATAAAGAATCCAAAATCCATTTCTTTGGAAGCATGTTTCTAGAAAGATGTGTATCTACTTTTGTAATACTCTACTTCTTATACCCAGCCATATATTTGTAATACACAATAACAAACTGGAATATATTGTAACTCATTTTTTGACCTTTTAATATTTCTGTCACTGATTGTCAGAGTTGAAAACTACTCTGTATCCTGAGGTGATGGATTATTTAATTAACCATTGACCTTTTCCCAACATTTGTTGACAATGAGCACAGTCTCATGAAAGATGTCCACTTTGGATACTGGTCAATCCTATGTTGTTTATCAATTGGAGAATACCATTCTTTTTGTAACTTAGATCAAATAACTAGAATCGCTATGTCATTTATTTGCCTAAATGTATTTTCAAATGACTCATGTGTGTTTGCTTTTAACTGTTAGGAAAAAATGATAGGTTTATTGCATCTTATAAGAAACAAATTCCATGTCAACAAACACGTGTCTAGTGGCACATAAGTGAGTCAACCTACAGATTAAAGTCATGTTTTTTATTCATGAATCTTTTGAGAAAAGTTTGAGCAATTGGTTTCTGATGTTGTACATCTCTCAAGGTCCCCAGTTGAATCCAACTCTTTGCTAGGGAATAAGATCACCCAGGAGAGTAGAGCACATCCTTCCAAGAGTTCTTCTAACTACAATTTGTAAGTTTCATTTATCAGTAAAAGGAGGATTCCTGCATTTTTTCTAGGGATTTAATTCATTATAAAGCTCAGCAAAATTCTAGTAGACTTTGGTTAATTCAAGTGTAAACCTAGAACCTTTCATCTGAATGACTGACCTGTTTCTGAACTTGTGGTAAACAACGTCTTCATGTATCCCTCCAGCAGCTCCACATAGACCCACTTTCCTTCTAGAAAGGCTCTTCCTTTCAGTCTGAGAGCTTTGCAGAAGAGGTTTCACTGAGAACACACTACTTTTGCAGACCCCTCTGTTCCCAACAGCAAGTAAAGTGGTATTTCAGGGAAGGCAGAATGTTTTCAGAGGATCTGCTATTAGTTCTGTTAGCATTATTACTATATGTTTGTCAGTTCTCAAATATTTGAGGGCATATTGTGTAAACAGATTTGGAGCCAGACAGTCTGGAGCTTAAGACCATAATTCTTTTCCTTTCTGGGTGATACTGTGCACATCACTTATCTTCTCAGTGCCTCCATTTCCTCATCTATAAAATGGGAATAAACCTAGCCACCTTTCCTACTTGCTGTGAAAGTTGAACGAAATAATATATGCAAAATTCCTGTCAAACAGTAAAAGAAAAATAATCTACTAAAATAAAGCTGTTCTAATGTAATAGTGAATTTTCCAGTTAGTCATGTAGATGTGACCATTATCTCTGCAGAGTAGAATACAATATATTAGAGATGTTTCAGCAACAACCAAAGTCCATTTCCATTTCCCTGGAGTCTACAGTGTTTAAAGACTTGACATTATGGAAGTATATTGTCTTCATTAATTTATGTTAATTTTTAATGTTAGTGTGGCAGAATGGTATAATATATACAGAAGCTCATATGTGTGTTTGTGTGTGTGTGAATGCAAGCATATATGTGTAGACAGATATTGCAAGGTGAAAGAGTTTGACCCCAAGAAAGCAGATTTTCATTAAAGCCTTAATCTAGAGCATAATATCAAGCAATAATTGTAAAAGTGACTATTTTTCTTTAACAAGAAAAGAAGAATTCTTAAAATGAAAAATGTTTTGAAATTAGTAAAAACATAGTATAATACCAATTGCAGTTTCATGAAAATATGATTGAAATTAATGTATAAAGCTTAACAATGATGTGCACAAAAAGCACATGCAAAATATACTTATTTTCATGTGTATGTGTTAATCATGTATTTGCTTTGAGATCTATCAATTTTCTGTCAAAGCAAAAGAGCGTATCTCCTGTTAGAACAGATCTGTACAAGCATAGCCTCTGATATCTAGATGGTTAAGTTGTACATTTGATACATGGGCAACGTTAATGTGATATTATGATGGATATCTATTAGCACATACATCACGGAAACATAGACTCTCAAACATCTTTGACAAAGGCTGCCCTTTCGATGTCAGTGTCAATCCACACCAGAATCACAAGAATGAGCAAATGTGACAGGAGAGGGCTGTACCAATTATAGATGAAGGGATAGTATCTACTCCCACCATTTGATGTGATTTATTTGGCGGTCCTTCTGAATTTGTAGGCAGCAGATTGGAGCTGTTTATGAAGTGACAAATGGTACTCAATGACATTGAATGACTTCTCTAATCAATTTAGCTTGTCTAAAAAGTGGTCATGAATTGTGTTATTTGTCGAATGTCAGTGGATACAGAAAAGATTTAACTTTTTGCATTACAAACATTTATTTCACATACAGACCTGAAAGAGTAAAAAATAATAGTAAATAAAATAAATTTGTTTTAATGATAATTTATTTCTTAACATTGTTAAAAATATGTAAGGGTTTTTCATTCAGATCTTTTCAGAGAAGTAGTACTTCAATTAATTTAGAATATATGTATTTTTTTCTTAACTAATTTTATTTTTTGGGAAGTGCATAATTATCTGTGATGGAAAAGAAATTTATTAGCTAGGATTGCTAGTGAAATAATTGAGGCTGCTATTAGGTAAAATGCTTTATAAGTTTGTTTTTCTAAGTATTGACTAAAATTTTTAGTTATTGCTTAGCTCTTTTTAATAAAACTATTTTGGGATAAGTGACTTTATCAATTAATTCATTTAATACATTTTTTAAAATTACCTATTATGGATGGGTTAGATCACACAACCAGAAATTGTTTTCTTAATCACTGCAGAAATGTATGCACTTTTAAAACATATATTTCAAATAAGGCTTGAGTTTCATACAAAACCAGTATAATGGAATATAGTCATAGGCTGGGTTAATCTTATACAAGTGTATTTACATATTTATTTCAATTTATTAGACATAGGTACTCTTTTACATACTTAATACAAACCACTACTGCTATAAGCCAAGAATGATTTTTTCCTATCTCTGTATTATTCAAATTTATTAAACAATATTTCACATTTGTTTGACACAATGTCAAACTCAAGACTCCTAAAGAACTGCTGCAGCTTTGGAACTGTTATGCTTTCTTGGACTTTAATCATTTTTGGCAAGGCTCCATTTCCTGTCAGAAAGTGAAACAGCTTTGGAATGTCATTTTCACGAAAGAAAACAGAGAGAATCCGAGAGGAAGTTCTCCTCCACTCCAGATCCCTTAAGATACTCAAACACGCTCACAGGAGGGCTGGAATACATCAAACATTAGCAGAGGGAAAAGGACACAATTTTCCCACATTAAAATACATGGATAAAGTTGAACTTCTGCTAAAAATAGTTCCCATGACTAATCCTATTAAGTTTAAAAAATTGGGCAGTATCCTCCTTGAAGCTGAATTACTCTCTGCCATCACACTCTGCTGTCCCCCCACCCCCACGCACACACCCACAGCCAGCCGCCCCTCAGTATTAGGTATTAGGTCCTCATCTTCCTCTTTGTAAGCACATTAGAGGAAAAAGGAGACAAACAGAGATTGGATAGTGCCTCTTGTCAGGTCACAGATATCAAAGGAAACCAAAAATAAGATATAAAGATAAAAATTATCTCCAAATACCACAAATTCTAAAGAGCAATCTGCTGTCTTTAGTCCATCTGGACAGTTTTCCCACTCACTCTTGGACTGACTCAGTGTCCCCAGGGAGCAATGATATTGCAAAAAGAAAACAAAGATTACTCTGAGCTATGCCACTTCCAGGCCTAAAAAATGTTGGAGGCCCACATGAAGTTGTGAGATGTAAAAAGCACCCCTCTTTTGGTCCTGCCAGTCCCTGATTTTTGCCTCTTGTGACAATAGCATTCAGTGGATAGGGACGAGGAAGAGACAAAAAAGGGCAACTGAAAAAGGCTGACCAAGTTGAAAGATACTGAACCAAGTATACATGTTGTTGTCCAAGTGAGAGGAGGCCATCTGAACTCTTGCTGTCCCAGTTCACACTGGTAATCAATGCTACTCGGGTATTTTAGAGGGACGGAGATGGGAATATAAAGGAGTGCCTGCAGAAGGCGTCATTAGGTACCATGATATTGGCATATGTTAGCTAAGTGATTAGCAATGGAGAGGTTCAGCTGCAGTGAAACCTAAGCCCAGCTGATGCCATTAACACTCGGATCTAATGAACCCCAAAGACCACATTAAAGCAGAGAAAGCCAAATGACAATAGGAGGATGGCTTTTAATGAAATCATCAATCCAAAAGAGGAGGGAGGACAAATGTCATGGAAGAATACTTTGTGGAACCACTAGACAATCATTTGAGGGCTAGTTTGAGAGTGCAGGCAGGTAACCCACCCCTAACTGTACTAACATAGGAATTATTGACTTTTTTAAAGCAAAGTGGTCCATCTTTCTAGTTTTGCATTAGCAAGCAGAATATGAATTGACCAGCTGATTTGGAGTTTTTCACATTGTCACTACAGTGTGCAATGCCTGTAGCTACAAGATTGAACTGTATATGTTTAGGTCCAATCTATAATTGACAGTGATGGGTCATTAAGCATTGTCTCTTCTCCTGTTTATATATACTTCATTGAGAACTGTATTCTAAAACTCCATCAAAATGTAGTTCTGTCTAAAGAGGATTTGTTCACCTGTAAGTGAATCATATTTTTCATTTTGCCTTGCATGAATTAAAACTTCCAGCTCAATAGCTACCAAAGCAATTGAGAGGGAACATCTTGAAGTTTACGAAAGGAAAGTGACTCTCATAGGTTGACAGACATGAGGACAGAGATAAGTTAAAGATGTGGGGGCCACAGCCACCAGGACAATGCCTGGATTTGCCTCTCAGTTCAGCTACTTTGTCAATGAAAGCTGTAATTTCTGTGTCTATGTTGAGCCAGGAAAAAAGAAAGAATAAAAGGAGTTACAACAGACAAGGAACCTTTGAAAGCAGCAAGAAGTGTCTTATTCTTCCTCCTTTAAGCATCAACCCTGTAATTCCCAGTGTTGGATGTGATTTAGTTAGTATATTAGAGAGTTAGTTTTGGCCCTGGCCTTCTATGGATATGCATGGTTTGTCCTCTGCCTGAACCATCTATCAGAGAATCCGATTCATTTCCCCCAGGGACAAGCAAGATCCAGAAGACTTTAAATTCAAACTTTCAGAGACTTTTCACAGAGTATGTATGTCAATAAACAGAAATAATCAGCAAGGATTAAACATTAGTCTTTAAACTGGAACATTCACATCTAAATGTTGCAATTTTATAAGCCGTCTTTAAAAATTTCAGGACAACATGACCTGCACTCAGAGAACTGTAGGTTTCCACTTAAAAAACCAAATTATAATAGGTTTATATTTATTTTTTATTATTTAATTTATTATTTATTTTTAATTGGTACTAGGAATTGAACCCAGGGATATTCTACCTCTGAGCTATACCTCAGTACTATTTTATTTTTATTTTGAAACAGCATATCTCTAGGTTGATGAGAGTCTCAGTACTTGCTGTTTCAGCCTCCCACGTACTAGGATTATAGAGCCACCACTCCTGGCTTAGGTTTTTTTTTTTTTTTTTAATCTAAAACAGGCAAAGGAGTTGTCATTTTGTGATTCAAGTAGGCTGAACTTAATCCATATGAACTCAAGACTTGTCAAATTCTTGTGAAAACAGAAGCCCATCTCCCCAGTGTAACCTGAATTTCAAGCTCAGTTCTAGTTTTATGGGACCAGAACTAGCTCTGTGACTGCTTACCTCATCCTTCCCTGTTTCCTTTTCTTTCATGTGAAATGGGGATGATAATTATCATGTCCTCATGTAGGTGTTATAAAGACTAAATGAGAAAATATACATTGAGTCCTTAGAGCACTGCCTAGCACACGCAAAACTCACACTAAACATTAGCTAGTATAACTCCTAGCAGTAGATATTACTGCAGAAGTTCATCACATTAAGTGAAACTCTCTTCATTCCAGATTTCTAGCCATCAGTTCCTCTTTTCTTTTGCCTATATGCACATTACCTAACCTCTGGCACAAATTCCAGCATGAATGTTTCTTCTTCTCAGATCTTCCCCAAATCCCTCTGCATCCTTAGAAATTCAATAAAATTATCATCTCTTGTTTATCTCTTGCTACTTGCTCTGTCCAATTTGCTACTTGCTCTGTCCCATTTTTCTCCTCTGTGCGATTAATGTCTTTGGTCATTGACTATGGGCCTTGATGTTCCTAAATTCCACAGTCAGGTTTTGCAGCCTAGGACAAATCTTTCCCCAGCACAACTGTGTCTGGGTTTATTGCTGGATGAGTCCGACGGTAGATAATTCCAAGTGTACACTTGCTTTCCAGGGTTGTTTTGTGTTGGCTTCTCTGTACGCCCAGCACTCAGACTTAACACCCAGACTGCTGAAGAATGCCTGTAGGGGGATAGTCACCCAAGATCCACTAACGAACAGCTTGCTGCAGCTCTAATGGTGAGACATATAAAATGCATCATACATTAAATTTAATGTTGCCTCATTAGTCTTAATTAGATTCCTACATTACACCAAGATTATGGTTTCTCCCTGTTTATGTTTCCCCTAAAAACAAGTTTACCCCCAGATAATACTTCAGTGTACTTTTTAAACCTTTAAATAAAATGTCCAGTAATGGTTTAATATAAATAATGTTATTAATCTTAGAAAAATATCCCAAAAGTAAGGCAAAGTGTATTATCAAATTTCTGAGGAGTTTCATGTCACGCCTATAAAAGATGTCCTGGAATTTTACTTCTTTCTTTTACTCAGAAATAAACTTTAAAAATGCAAACATTTGTTCACTAAGAAAAGTAATTGGCCTATTATTTCCTTTATTCCCCTTTCTATCATTATGCATAATATGTAATATGCTTTTTCAATAAAAGAATAGCTGCTTCTCTTCTCTTCTCCCATTTCAAAGTTTAGCTTCTCCTTTTACTGGCATCTACCATGAAGACATATCACATTCAGTATTATCATAGCTATTTAAAAGGAAAGAGACTTGAGAAACCACAGAGTAGAACTAATTTTAAATACTAAGTTGAGGCCCAGAGGTTTTATAGACTTGTGGGGGTCCTACAGGTAAAGGCTGCTCCATGAGCAGAAACCAGGTTTTCTGGACCGCAATTCACCACCTATGTGTTGACTCCACTGTGTATTTGAGAATATAGTCTGATACCATAGACCAAATGCACCTGCAATGCAGACCTCCTAACCCCTGGCTCTAAGTTCACATCTCTGTGCAACTGTCATCAGGACAGATTCTAAAATGCCTGTTGCTTGACTGCATTTTTATGAAGAACCACACACTCATAAAAAGAAAAGCCAATCAAAATACACTATTAATCATGCTTGGTAAGAAGAATTCTTTAGCCAGGCATAGTGGCAAATGCCTGTAATACCAGTACTTGGGTGGCTGAGACAGAAGGATTGCAGGTTCAAGGCTGGACTCAGCAACTTAGGGAGGCTCTCAGCAACTTAGCAAGACCCTGTTTCAAAATAAAAAGGTCTGGGGATGTAACTCGTTAGAATGTCCCTGCGTTCAATCCTCAGTAATACACACACACACACACACACACACACACATACACACACATCTCTTCAGTTTTTCGTCATTAAATAGAGAAAGTGTTGTTGGTGTGTAGCTCCTGAAAGGCAACATTTCATTTCTACCTACATGCTAGTATTTTATGGATTATAATGAATATATATATATATATATATACATATATATATATATACATGTATATATATATATATATATTTTTTTTTTTTTTGGTACTGGGGATTGAACTCAGGGGCATTCTACCTCTGAGCTATGCCCCCAGCCCTATTTTTTATTATTTATTTTGAAACTGAGTCTCACTAAGTTGTGAAGTGCCTCACTAGGTAGCTGAGAGGCTGGGTGCGAACTCGGATCCTCTGGTCTCAGCCTCCCAAATGCTGGGATTACAAGCCTGCGCCACCATGCCCCGCTTATAATGGATATTAAATGATGAATTTCAAGGAGTTCAGCCCTATCATAGATTCAGGACTAACTAATTTCCCCTCTCATTAGAAAAAAGAGAAATTATTTCTTATTTGTTTTTATCCCTGTCTTTTTGGGTTTCTCACTGCTTCCTAGCAATCCTGAGATATGCCAGGGTCACTGTACAGCGCAGTCTCATCCAGGAGGAAAATATCAAGATTTAGGGTCCAAGAAGGAAAGAATGAGCTAGTGAAGAGGAGAAAAAAAATTCTTAATCAAACTATATTTCTATGCAATTTGAAAACATGAACGTAACAAGGAAAAAATTAAAAAAGATTTAAAACTTGCCAGCTCATAGAAACTGTGAGTATGAGAACCAGACAGCTGTGGTGAAAGCTGGAAGGCTAAGAAAGAGTAGGGCTAGATCAAGCACATTTTAGGCCAAATACCTTTTCCTTGCTACATTCATGTTTTCAAATTGCATAAAAATATAGTTTGATTAAGAATTTTTTCTCCTCTTCACTAGCTCATTTTTTCTTTCTTGGGACCCTAAATCTTGATATTTTTCTCCTGGGTGAGACTTGGCTGTGCAGTGACACTGACACATCTCATATCTGTACATATGTATATATATATATGTGTGTGTGTATGTGTGTGTGTGTGTATAGTACGTATATTTACACACATATTCTTTTTTGTAATGTATATGTTTTGGAGGTGAAGATCTATTTGCAAAACTAGCAGAGAAGCATTTATGTTCATCCAGGAATGACACCTTATTATCATGAGTCATTTTCCAACATCTTACGCTAACTAGTCGTTAATTTAATGGTCCAATATAACAGCCCCCTGGATACATATTCAAGCCCAGAAGCTCCTAAAAAATTGTAAAACCACTTCTGAATCAAATTCAATATTTGCATGTTAGAGAAACAAATCATATTTTCATAGATAAAACTGCTGTACATAATGGAACATTTAGATAAAGTAATATCTGAATATTTTTCAAAACATACAAGGAAATGTAAAGAAGATGAGGGCATATGTGATATAGTTGCTCATGAGTGTAAATTCTGTAATTCATGATATAATCACATTTTATTGTGCATATTCTAGAAAACTACATGCCTTAAAAGGCTAAGTATGAACCCCAATGAGATTCTACACCTATTGAAATAGCTAACATCCCAAACTCTGACAACACCAAATGCTGTAAGGCTATGGAACAAAAGGAATTCCTGCTCATGCTTGTGGGGATGCAAAATGTTTCAGCCACTTTGGAAGACAATTTGGCAGATTCCTATAAAACTAAACATACTCTTACCATATGATCCAACAATTGTACTCCTTGGTATTTACCCAAAGGAGTTGAAAATTTATATACAGGGCAGAAAAAAAATCCCTGTACATAAATGTTTGTATCAGCTTTATTCATAATTGTCAACTTGGAAGCAATCAAGTTGTCCATCAGTAGGTGAATGGGTAAATAAACTAGTATACCCAGTCAATAAAATGCTATTAAATGCTAAAAAGAAATGAACTATCATCCAGATGCCTGTAATCCCAGTACTTGGGAGGCTAAGATAGGAGGATCACAGGTTCCAGGCCAGCTTCAATAACTTAGTGAGACCTTGTTTTTTATTTTGTTTTGTTTGTGTGTGTGTGTGTGTGTGTGTGTGTGTGTGTGTGTGTGTGTGTTACTGGGGATTGAACCCAGGGGCATCTACCTCTGAGCTACATCCCCAGTGCTATTTTTAATTCTTTACTTTGAAACAGAGTCTCGCTAAGTTGTGGAGGGCCTCACTAGGTAGCTGAGGCTGACCACGAACCTGGATCCTCCTGTCTCTGCCTCCCAAGTACTGGGATTACAAGCATGTTCCACCACACCCAGCTGAGACCCTGTTTTGAAATTTAAAAAAATTAAAAAGGTATGGGGGCATAGCTCAAAGGTATGGGGGCATAGCTCAAAGGTAGAATGCCCCTGAGTTCAATCCTCAGTACCAAAATTAAATAAAGAAGGAAATGAGCTATCAAATCATGGAAAGATAGAGAGAAAACATAAATACATACTACAAATTGAAAGAAGCCAATCCAAAAATGCTATGTACAATAAGATTCCAATTGAATGATATTATGGAGAAGGCAAAACTATGAAGAATATAAAAAGATTAGTGGTTTTCAGGAGGAGGGAGAGGAAAAGAAGAAATAGGCACTGCATAGAGAATTCTTAGGTGAATTTACAGTGAAAAAACTATGTGATACTATAATGATGGATACATGTAATTACACATTTTCCCAAAACCATAGAATGTACAACACCAAGAGTGAAACCTAATGTAAATTATGAACTTTGGGTGATAATGATGTGTCAGTGTAGGTTCATAAATTATAATAAATGTACCACTCTGGTGGGGGATGTTGGTAACTGAGGAGGCAATGTCTATGTTGGGAGAAAGGATAGACAGAAAATCTCTCTGCACCTTCCTCTCAATTTCTCTTTGATCCTAAAACTGCTCTAAATAAAAGAAGGTTTAAAAAAAAAAAGGATAATCACTAAATTAAAAAAAAAAAAAACAAGTCCTATGAACTTTTAACAAATTTATGCTGAGAAAACTAATTCTATAGTCATGCAGTGAAATGGACAGTAGCTTCTACTATTAAACTTTTGGGATAGTAGCAAATTATCAAGCCACCCACGAGATGTCAAAATATTCTGTACACCTCAGAGTTAGAGATGTATGACTCTCTATGATTTATGGAAAGAGTATTTGTAATGTATTTTCTTATTCGTTTCTGACCAGTGCTGTACCTTTTATAAACCTACTGATTAATATCAAACAGTGAACAAATCTGACAAGCAGGATTACCAATCTAACAAAACTGTTTATAGTGTGAATGAAAAAAAAGCACACCATTTCCAGGCAGCGTACTTAATAATAAAATCCTGTTGCACTTAAGTGGTAAAGGGATTACTTAACTGTCAAAGTTCCTTTAACTGTTAAGAGTAGCCACATTAAAGACATACCATTCAGAAGTACCAGCAGGATATGTTATGCCAGTTGATTCATCATCCTCGTTTCTACATTTAAATATAACATCACTGATGCATAAAATAAGACATTAAACTATTCAAAATTCACTCTTCCTAAGGCATTCTTATGGAAGAGAATAATCAAAAAGACTTTTTATTCTACAAATTTAAAAACACTTTTATGAATATTATGTTATTTTTATCATGAGACATCTGCACCAATAGGTTCATGGCAGCATTATTTGCTAATAACTAAGATATGAAAACAATATAAGTATCCATTGATAGATGAGTAAAGAAAATGTGGTGTGTATATATGTAACAGAATACTAATCAGCCTTGAAAAGAAGAACATCCCAACTTTTGCAACACCAAAAATGAACCTCAAAAATATTAAGCTATATGAAATTAGACAGACACAGAACAAATACTGCATGAGTTCACTTATATGTGGAGTCTAAAAAAGTTGAGCTCATAAAAGCAGAGTAGACAGAGTTGGTAGGGGCCAAAGAACCAAATGTTCAGGCATGTGGGAAGCATAAATTCTGGAGATCTAATGGACAGAATAGTGACCATAGTTAATAATGCTATGTTGTATACTTGAAGTTGGGTAAGAAAATTGGTCTTAAGTATTCTCAACACATACACACATAGTATTATAACTATGTGAGATCAAGGATATATTAATTCATTTAATTGTGGTACTCATTTGCTACAGGTATGCGAAAACATCATGCTATAGACCTTAAATATGTATGAGTTCAGTCAAAGACAATTAGGCTAGAAAAAGTAAATACAAGAAAATAATGTTTCTTATTTTGATTTTAATATTATTAGTAATGTGATTATATGTATGTTTAAAAGTTTGTCATCAATTTCACTACACCAAGAATATATATATATATATATATATATATATATATATATATATATATAGTGAATTATGTTTCAACATTTGTTATTAAGGAAAAACTATGTAGTTGGACACAGTGTCACATGCCTGTAATCCAAATAGTTGGGTGCTGAGATAGGAGAATTGCAGGTTTGAGGCCAACCTCAGCAATTTATCAAGACATTGTTTCAAACTAAAAAATAAAAAGGGTAGGGGTGTAGTTCAGAAGTAGAATGTCCTTGAGTTCATTTCCTAATACCAAAAACAGAAACACGCACGCACGCACACACACACACATACACACACACACACACACACACACACACACACACACACACCCCTATTGTATGATGAACCTCATAACAACTGAGATATTTTTGAAAATCACTTCTTTAATTTTGACAATCATGTATTGTCTATTTGTTTAGTTCCATGAATAGAATTATTTAATAGTGTATAAAAAGAAATTATTTAACTCAATAAAAATTGAGAATAATAAAACAACTCAATAACTAAAACTACTTATTTCCTAAAATCATTCATTGTATATAGATCAATTTGATGGATAAGTGAAGAATGCTATAAGACAAGCCTAAAACTTTAAAACTGTAAATTTCCCAAATCAATCATCATAAAATAATGTTTCATGATTATTGCAAATTTTGCTTATATTAGTGTAAGAAAGAGCATTTTAGGTGGACTTGGTGACACAGTCCTATAATCTCAGTACTTGGTAGGCTGAGACAGGAGGATTGCAGGTTTGAGTCCAGCACACTATAACTTAGTGAAACTCTGTTTCAAAAAATAAGATAAAAATGTGGAGGCTAGAGGAACAGCTCAGAAGAAGAATGTCCCTGGGTTCACTATCCAATACCAAAATAAATAAATAAATAAATATTTAACTTTAATATTAGTATGACAATTTTATTTAAATTATTTCTAAGAGATTTAAACATAGATATTTAGAAGAAATAATTTTCAAAATCCGAAATATTATTTTACACCTACATATTGATTTTGAGCCTGTTTGTGGAAACTATAAAAGAAAAAAGTTTCTGAAGACATATATATATATATATATATATATATATATATATATATAGTAATAAGTTTAGAAAATAATAGAAAGAAATCCAAGCGAGTAATTCATTTTCCCCAAAGTCAATAAAAATAATTATCGGCAAGGAGTGACACCCACCATAGACCTGTCCTTCTGCTGAGGCGGCTTAGGCTGGCATACACTGATATAGTCAACTCTTTTGAAAATCTGGGAAGTAATCAGGAATCTATAACAGCAGAGGAATATTTAGTGAAGACTCAGCTAAATTTGCTTGTTTAAGAAAATTCTCTCAGGTCACTGTCTAACAACTCCTGGGAAAATAGAACTGTGACTGCATAAACCACACAAGACAAGAAACACAGTCTTTGCAAGAGGAGTTTGGAAAAGGCACAAAAAATGGGCAACTATAGCCCACAAAAAGTGACAACAGCAAACTCTGGAGAGGGGGATGTATCTGACTTCCAGAATTACCACATCATAATAATCAAAATGTCCAACTTGCATGGTGAGAAGCAAAGAAACAGGGAATTATGGCAGAAATATAATTGACAGAAACTATATCTGAGGAGACCTAGATATTAGGCATATTGAATCAACACTTTAGGTCAACTGCATTAAAATGTGCTCCAAGAATTAAGAAAATACAAAGCTAAATAACTAGGGAAAACCAGGAGAACAATGTGTCAACAAACAGATAATCAAGAAAGAGGTACAGATTACAAAGAGGACACAAATAGAAATTCTAGAGCTGAAAATATGATAGGCAAAATGAAAACAAATCACTAGAGTGCTTCAACACAGATTGCGATGGGAAGCAGAACCACTGAACTTATAGATTTATCAGTTGAAACTATCAATCAAAAGAGAAGAAAAGAAAAGAAAAAAAAAGGAAAATCATTTGATCCTAAAATAACAGCAAGGCACCATTAAGAATACCAAATACGGGATTCCTAAAGGAGAAGAAATAGAAAGAGTATTTGAAGAAATAATGGTTGAAAACTTCCCAAATTTGATGGGAAAAAATGTGTATGTATGGTTCTGCAAACAGAAGACTACTTACAGTAGCAACGCCTTTATTTTGCTTTTTCCTTTGTTTTGTTTCTCAAGGTCAAGGCCCCTTTCTCAATTTATTTACAGACAGAAGCATCACCTGGCCCCACTTACTCCTCTGGTCTAGCAGAGTACCTACTGGGCTGAAACTTTCTATTTTCAATGTATTCATAGGCAGAGTTATCACCTGGCTCCACCTAATCCTCTGGCCTACCTGACTACTTACTGGGCTGATAAATCTGCCTAAAAGAGCAGATTGACTAACATTCTGGGTTTTCCTTAATTCATGATTTTCCTGATTATCCTAAAATTATTCCAAGTGGGAAATGTACCATCTTTGCTAATTATAATCTTCATTTACTTGTAGTTTATTGATACTCACAGAATTAACATACATGAGAGTTTTGAGCTTCACTAGTCTTACTAGTTATTTTATACTTATTAGAATTCCAACAAATGGAATAATCTGAGAGTATTCTTATACATATATATGTATATATGAGGATATGATATATAAAAGGATATAATTAAGCTGATGAAATATATATATATATATATATATATATACATATATGTAAAGGATAGAATTAAATTAATAGAAATTCCATTTCAAGTGAAGTGTCAAATAAAAGAATAACCAAGTAAAAATTATTTTCAGTGAAGTTCACCTTCAGTTAAATTTTAAAATTTGCTTGTCTCTTTTTTTTTTTTTAAGAAATTCATGAATGATGTATCATTTGATTTTTCTCAAACTTCTTGAACAAGTTGCCTTACATTTTGTTTTATTATTTGTCCCATTTAAGCATACTCATTAAAATCTATTGTGGATGACTGAATCCAAGCAACAAACTAAAACTAGTTTAAACCAACCAAACTTCCTCTTTCCTTTAGGTAATATTATTATTTACATTTGAAAGGGAAACCTGTGTTTCAGTTCTATTTCTCAAATGTCTAGACTTCTTTCTCCACTTCATTAAACTATAGATATACATTTTAGCTTCATTTCACCTTTTAGAGTTATTAAAGAATATAAGACAGCAGGTTCATGAAAATAATGCAGAAATCATAAACTGATGAGAAAAATATGGAATCCTACAGTAGTTATCTATGCCCCAAACTTAGATTGAATATAACAAGCATTTCCTCACAATTTATATGTGTCAGGCATGAAATAATTCCTTAGTTCTTCCAGAGATGTAGTGCCTTGCTCTACATTTCTCATAAAGTTGCAAGAAAACTGCCGTCTTCAACAGATCCATGAAGTAGCACTTAAATAAGAAAGATTTACCATCACATGGCCTCTCATGGAGTTTGGGCCTCATTACTTTGCAGTTGACTTCCCACAGGGCAAACAATACAGGAGAGCAAAAGAGAGCACCCAAGAAAATCTTCAGCTTTTCCATAAGCAAATCCTACTATGACAGCCACCATTTGTGTATTATGTTTGTTAAAGGCTAGTAACTAAATCCAGCCTACACTTAAAGGAAGACATTTACACAAGGGATTGAATGCCACATGACTCGAGGTCACTTAAGAGATTATCCTCCACACCATGAAAAAACTCTTCTTACAGAACAGTGGATCCAAATCTCACACACACACACACACACACACACACACACACACACACACACACACACAAAATTTTCAAACTGCTAATTAAAAGAATGCAAATTAAGGTATTTAAAGGGGAAACACCACTTCGCACCCATCAGAATGGCAAAATTTATTAAAAGGGCGAGTCCTACTAGATAATTGAACTTTTATAATTAAAATATACATGCCTCAACCAGAAAATTTACTATTTGTAGTCTATCCTAGAGAAAAAAATAACAGTATTTAGAGGTATGTGTGTAGGACATTATTTGCAATAGCTCAAAACTGAGGCTGGTTGGAAATTGCATGAATGATTATCAATATAAGTGGTGACTAGATAAATTGTGGTTCATCTTTATTTACTTTATTTTAAATGATTAGATCTATACAAGTGGTCTTGGAGGAAGTTTTGATGAAAGGATATGCAAAGAAGTAAACATAATGTGACTTCATTATTATAACAATAATAGCTACCAATCAACACATTATATAATTTTTGTATGTGTATGCTCACATAATCATATGATAACGGATAAATAAATAGAAGCAAAGAAAAATATGGAATGATAAATATCAGGTTGTTCACATTGGCTACTTACGGTGGGGGAGAATTCATTTGGAATGGAAGATGGGAAAACAAGAAAAAAATGTGTGTGTGTGTGTGTGTGTGTGTGTGTGTGTAGGCATTATATAAAATTTTTTTAAAGCAAGAGAAATTTTATAGTATGCCTGTGGTCATATTTATATAAAAATATATACAGATACATCAATGTCAATATTGATACATAGATACATAGGGAGATACATCTATCTATCTATCTATGCTTACATGTATTGTGTATGTACATGTATGTATACCTATAGAAATATATGAGAGTATGGACCAAAAATAAAACAAGAATGTGTCATTTTTGTAAGCCTCATAGAACCTAAAGGAACAAACAAAAATATTGTTCTCCCTACCATAATAATAGTTCTTCCCAGTCAGTAACTTTCTTTCGCAGCAGGGAAAGCCATAAATCCTGTGAGTGCATGCCATTAGGGTTAGAATTTACTGAACAAGAGAATCAACTCAATATGGGTGAGAGACCTATAGCCCAGCTCCCAGTGTGTTACACTTTTACAGAGAATTGTTCCCCACAATTTCATGCATTCATTTATACTAAATCACTTCAGTGTGTTTGGCTTATGAACTGATAGCCTCTGTCATTTTATATCTACACAATTTTTAGCATAAACCACACTTGATATACAGGAAAATTGTTAGAGCTTGAAAATGTACTACTTTGTTAGTCGAATAAGAAACGATAACACAAAATGAAAATCTATGATTGCTGCTTTGTCTCTGGAAAAGTGAATTATTTTTAAATCACAGGTAAGAGGAACCAAATTATCTATACTATAGAGCTTAGCTCTTTACGTTCTAACCATAAGTTAAAAAGCACTAAAGTCTTATGTTTCCATAGAGAGTGTCATTAGCAAATGAATTTCGAGGCACTTAAGGAATAATTCCAAAAGTTTATTTACAAAGCATGTGGAAGATCTTTAAAAAAATAAAACTGAAAGGCAATTTCTAAATAGCAATCTAACCTCAGAAAACTTTCCCTGACCACAGTCAAATTCAGATCATCTTAGCTATCTTTAGAAAGAAGCTTTTAAAACCACTAACTCCCACAATGCCATAAGACTCCAAGAAACAAATAATATTATGGTATCCAACTTGCCATTAAAAAGGAAGATTTCTGTCTTAACATATTTCAAACTCCCATTGACTCAAATGAAAAGGGCCTTTTTACGTGTGCTATTATGGAAGCAATCCTTCAGCCTCAATTCATTCTTGAGCAGTCTGTGCTTAAATGCTCTTGCATTATGCTATTTTCTTTCAGTATGGCCTATTTACAATAGTAACTGAGCATGGTAACCAATTTTCAAATCTTTCTCAGACACAAAACATTCCCTCTACACAGCTTCCCCTCCACTTGACACTACATCATAACAGCCTTCATTAATGACAGGCCACACCTAATACTTTCCCATTGCCCACAACTTCACTCTAATTACTGTTACTTTTTACTGCCGATGAATGGGACAACTAAAATTTATATGCATACTAGACACCACTTCCTACACATCCATTCAGCAGAAAGGTTTTCAGAGTAGTTAAAGACGAGTAAAGTGAATAAGTATTGACCAAGTAAAAAACCCCATTATGTAGGTTACTAATAAAAGTTCTAGGAGATAAATGTAGCCAAAAGAAAAACAGTTCCCTAGTGAATGGGAAGACAAGTAGTTAACAAATACCATGGAAACTCAGAGAAATACCCATCAGTGATCTGGACATATAGAAGCAAAGGCTAAGTAATTCATGGAGGTATAAAAGCTGAATTTTTTTAAAAAAGTATAGTTAAGCACAAATACTAAGAGGGAAATTGTTTTGTAGTATATCAAAATGGTGATTTTTTATGGATTTTAAAATAAAGCTTTATTTATAAAATGAACTAGGTTTTAAAAACTATGGCAATAGGAACCCAAGATATAGAAATTATAAAATATACATAAAAGTACTATGTAATGTTAACTTTAGGCTTAAAGAAGTCCTGGGAAGTGCTGAAAACTGAGCCTGGTGAATGATTAAGGTATTGAAAATGTCATGGAGCTAGCATATGATAGAACCAGGATTCCAACCCGGCCCTGTCTCCCATACACTTGCCATGTTGCTCTGATTCTTGGGCTCTGCCAACAAGTATCTTGTAGTGTTGTCAGAAGATAAGATGTGGCCAATTAATTTGTATTTGAGAATAAAAGAGGAGTAAGAGTTTAATGGACTTTCAAGGATTTGTGCCTGGATGACTGAATTATAATGGCACTCAGAGACAAGAGAGAAAGAGGTGATTTGATCAAAATGATGAGCTGCTTCTTTCCTCTTACTTTGGGTTGCCTTTCTGGTTTCTCAGGCTGGCAGTCACTTCTAGAGGGAAAATAGTAGTCATTTATTTGGGAAATATACCAGTCCAAGCAAAAATGACCTAAAGACATCAAAAGCTGGGCATGGTGGCGCACGCTTGTAATCCCAGCATTTGGGAGGCTGAGACTGGAGGATCCAGGTTCTCGGCCAGCCTCAGCTACCTAGTGAGGCCCTCCGCAACTTAGTGAGACCCTATTTCAAAATAAAGAATAAAAAATAGGGGGTATAGCTCGGAGGTAGAATGCCCCTGGATTCAATCCCTACTACCACTAAAAAATAAAATTTAAAAAAAATTACTATGACATCAAATATTCTCCAATGAAATGTCCCAGCCAGATACTGTACAGAGGGGACCATAGTCAATAAACGCTATTCATATACTCAGAGCCTTACAGAAACATTTTAAGGCCCTGTGTGTGTGTGTGTGTGTGTGTGTGTGTGTGTGTGTGTGAGAGAGAGAGAGAGAGAGAGAGAGAGAGAGAGAGAGAGAGAGAGAGAGAGAGAGAGAGAGAGAGAGAGAGAGAGAGAGAGATTGAACTCAGGAGCATTCTACTTCTGAGCTACACCCCCAGCCTTTTTTATTTTTGAAATGGGGTCTCAATAAGTTTCTGAGGGCCTCACTATGTTGCCCAGGCTGGCCTCAAACCTGTGATCCTTCTGTCTCAGCCTCCCAGGTACTAGGATTATAGGTACATGCCACCACATCTGGCTTTAGGACCCCACTCTTCAACACTAGCAAATAATTAAGGATATCTAGGCATGAAAAGAGATGGTCTAACTTGAAAAATAGAGACAGTAAGCAAAGGGGGAGTAGATAGAAACACTTGAGATATTATGCAAGAGGAAAAACTTTAAATAATATCCTTTAAAAAAGATATTAAGATCCTTTAAATATTACATCCATTAAGTAAGAATAAATAACTATTAAATGGAAGATTCATAAAAAATTTGTCTGAAAAGTTAAAACTATGATAACAGAAATAAGAACTCAAAGTGTAGAAGATAAATTTAAGGAAATCTTTCAGAAAATAGAAGAAAAGGATAGAAATACAGGAGAAAAACAAGAGAATTAGAGGATTAGTCCAATAGGTATACTGTCCAAATAAGTGTAGTTTTAGGGGAAAACGAGAATTAAGGGAAGGAAAGCATCCACATAATAAGTAAAGAAGATTTTCAAAAATAGAAGCCATGAATTTCCAAAGAGAAAGAATCCATTAAATGCCACCATAATGAGCACCATTAAATATACAGCAAGGCAGAGTGATAGTATCAAATGTCTAAAAGAAAATAAGTTCCCAGTGTAGAATTTTATACAAAAATACTACTTAAACAAATAGACATTTTCACACATGAATAGTCTCAAATATCATTCCCTCTTGTGCTTTTTTTCTCAGCAAATTCTTAGTGGATGTGCTCCAACAAAATGAGTGAATAAACGGACAGAGACACATGGGAGCTAAAAACAGAAAATCAAAACAATGGGATAAGTAAAGGGTAACACTTCTTCCCCAGGCATACAGGGCAGTGGGTCCAAACTGGAGGAATTCAGAAGCTGCTCAGAGGGAGGAACAACACTAATAACTCTTCTGATGCTTCCAACATACTGAGAAGAGATTGCGTCAACTGGAGGTGAGTCTAGAATAGAAACAGTAATAAGCACTTAGTAGTAAAAACCTAAGTGGAAGAAAAAGAAAGGAAAAATTTATCATATGTAAATACACACACAAAGATACTAAAATGTGTGATACTTAAGTCCCTCATAGAAAATGTTATAATACTTTCATATAGCCTAGTATATCCTTCATACATTTTAAATCATCTCTAGATTATTTATAATTAGCTAATCCAGTAAAATTCTATTTAAATAGCTATTATACTATATTGTTTAGAGAACAATGGCAAGAAAAAGTCTTTTCACTATATAGCTCAGTGGGAGAGTGATCTGGGTTCAATACTCAGTACCATGAAAATGAATGAATGAATGAATGAATGAATGAATAGTAGGATAGAAAAAACCAAGATTTTAACATAGGAGGAGGGGAAGGATAGGAAAGAAAGAGAAGTAGCTCCCAATACTAAAGGCACTGAGGACCTAGCTCCTAGAGCTAAACATTTGAGAAACAGAAATGCATACATGTCATTTAGAATACAGAGATAATAGAGTTGAAAGTCACTGCTTCTAGAAGAAGAAAGTAGGTAACCTTTCAAAATTGCACTATTTCGTGCTTTAAACTACATGCATTTATCTAACACTAGTGGAAATAGAAGCTGAAGCATGAGCTCCCCAGTCAACATTCTCAATGCTGTAACCCAAAACAAATGACCACACAGCTTAGAAGAAGGAAGATTTATTTGCTTACAGTGTTTTTGGAGATCTTGGAGTTTCAGTCCATGTCAGGCCAGGTTAGATCTGCAGAACTCAGGGCATGATGGAGGGAAGGAGAGGGAGGGAGAGAGCAAGGCTCTGCTCTCACATCATGGAGGCCAGAAGCAAGAGGATCAAAAAGTAAGGAGATTCAAAGACAAAGCACAGTCCCCAGAGCCACAACCCCAGGGACTTCCTTCCTCCAACCACACCCCACCAGCCTAGGTTTCCACCCAGAAAATCCATTACAATGGATTTATCTACTGATGAGATTACAATCTTCATGACCTAATTGTATCAACTCTGAACCTTAATACATGTGCTCTTTAGCGGACATTCTATATCTAACCAGAACAGTGAGAAACATAGGAAAAGAAAGCTATCCCCAGGAACGATGTTGTCCACTTGGATTTTCAAAAGGGAAAGATAAGGTCTGAGAAACTGAAGAAAGGAGGCCCTTCCAGCTGAAAGCAGCCATGCTCATTGGTCAATCTAAGTTCCCTGCTGATAACTTCTTTTTTTTCTTTTTCAGGGACCCTTATTTTTCTCAATTTTAGGTTTTTTTGTTTGTTTGTTTGTTTGTTTGTTTTGTTTTGTTTTGTTTTACAATGCCAAGTATAGTGGCCAGCCCAACTTCCAAATTAACAATGTAACTTTATACCATAAGTTATGCAGCTCCATGTGCAACTCATGGCTTGGGTATAGCCCAGGGATAGAGTGCTTTCCTAGTATGCACGAGATCCTGGGTTCGATCCCCAGAACTGCCAAAAAAAAAATCTACTATTGAAATTCTCAGTAAATTCCCTGCCCCGAAACTGCATAAAGTGAGTAAGTAATTGCATAATAACATAAATCAATGAAATATACATCCAGTTCAATATAATTTGGACCTATATAAACCTCAAACCAAAATCTTGAGAGACAAAGCAATTCTAAATATCTCAGTTTCTAGAACTAATATAGTAGGTGTACTTAAATTTCCTTTTAAACCATCTAGAAAATTGGGAGCAGAGCAATTAGAAAACACAATAAAAATGTTAAATGAGTAAAAAAGAAATGCATGCTCCCAATATTTCTCAAAATACTTTCCTCAGCTCCAACCAAATACTGAAGGCAATCCTCTGAGATTGAGGATGTGAGGCAGACATTCCTCTGCACATTTAGTGATGGGCTCCCAGCCTCTCCTGAGGTCCCTGGCTGGACCTGGAACCAGAAGAAGAGCCAATTGTCCAATTACCAGATATCTTTCCACAAACCTCCAACTAATGTGCTTTCT
>PVLC010022202.1:0-27063 GCA_004027655.1 Graphiurus murinus | reverse complement strand
AGAAAACTAGAAAAGCCCTGTGGAAGTGCAGAGGCACTTTGGAATAGGAGTAAGCTGGGTTGGATCATGGTTCTATTAGGAGTCTGAGCCCAAACTACTCATACCCACTCATGCTTTCTAGAAGGTTTAATTCATATTACATCCTTTTGGATGCTGTTGATGTAATCTTCTGGTTCCTTTGACCACATGAACCATCATCCACTACTTTTCTCCTGTCTTACTCTATTCACCTTCCCTTGCTGCTGCTGTTTTCTTTTCCAGATTCCCCTAGCACATGGTGATCGCTTTATTGTTGTTATTGTTATTTTTTTTCCCCTCTGGCTGTAGCTGTTCTGTTTTGATTCCTTTAGTCTAGTTTTTAATTACATGATGTTGTATTGCCCACTAATTGTTTCACATGTATTAGTTGCCTCTTTACAACCTCTCTGAATTATAGAGTCCTTGAGGCTGAGGATCGAGTCTTGTGCTTTTCTCAAATAGCTCCTGGCCCAGTCTCGCTGGCCTTACAGTCAGTGCGTATGATCTTTCATGTTCATAGGTTTTGCACTAATCATGTTCTTTATGGGGACTTTCCCCTGCCTCCCCCAGCTCCTGTGAGGTGCTTCTGCTGGCAAGTAACTTTCCTGCATGGTGGAGGACTGGCAGCTGCCCCAGCATGCCCTCTGCAAATCAGCTCGAAGTATGCTGTCTGGAAGTGCCCCGGTGAGTCAATTGGGCCCCTCCTTGGAGACAAGGAATTCTAAGGTCTTGCAAGCACATGCCTGCCCATCTGTGGAACGATTCCACAGCCAACCCCCACCTTGCCTCTGGGAATGAGCCTTTCTTTGCTTTGCTCAAGTAAGCTTCCTCCTCCTCTGCTAGTTGTCCTGACTTGTCAGGTTGAGATGGCAGAGTGAGTTTGAAGAGCTAGCCCTTGGTGGGAAGAGGCAGGGTGTCTGCCTGCAGAGAGCTGGGGCATGGTTGAATTTGGGTGGGCTTACTTTGGTAAGCCCAAGGGAAAAAGGAGAAACCATTGAGTCATGGCATTTCTGGGGTGAGCAAGAGTCAGTGGGGGAAGAAGAGACCAGGGCTGTGATTTGGCTTGGCCACTAATTTGCTGTGTCATCCCCTGTGACTCACTTATCCCCTCTTGCTCTCAAGCTCCTCTTCCATAAAGTGAAATTGTTAAATTGAAGCAGGATCTCTCAAACTTATATAACAAAACAAAGGATTCCTTTTACCAAGTGAAATCTTATGATGCATTCTAATTTCTAGAAAGGAAAATCAGCCTTTCAGGTTGAGGCCAGAGGAACTCTTGGTTTCCTTCTTGCCTTTCAAGTCATCCCTAGAAATGCCTTGTCAGAACCTCTCAGGGACACAGTTAGAAAAGCACTTAGAAAGATGATTTCCATGGCCCCTTCTAACCCTTAAAGTGGGACTTTAAGGAACCTTATTAGGCATGCATTCCCATCAGGCCCCACCTGAAACTTACCAAATCAGAACCTGGCTTTTATCAAGATCCCTAGATGTTTCATTCAAGTTTGAAAAATACTGGTCTGTATCATTCTGTGACCAGAGACTAGGTGACAAGAAGACCAAGGTGTATCATGCCTTTTACTGAAGTATGTATGTCTGGTCAACTGGGGTTAAAAGGTGAACCATATCTCTTTCTTGCAATTTCTGATGTCTCAGTGCATTGAACCAGCTCTGGGAAACAAGTAGGCTTGTTCTCAGGCCTGGTAAGTGTGAGAGAAAGAGAGAGAGAGAGAGAGAGAGAGAGAGAGAGAGAGAGAGAGAGAGAGAGAGAGAGAAACCCATTGGTCCTGTAGAATGTATGTCAGTAAATGTTAGAGACACAGCATGTGAAAGGGAAAAAAAATAATGTTTCTAGTATGGAGGTGCTCGCTGGAGACACCATATCAGCTAGACTCTACTAGACATTTGCAGATGCCCAATATGCCTTCTCCCTCATCTTACAGGATTCCTATTCTCTCTTCAGCACAGGGGCTATGAGAGGTGGTTTGGACCTTGAAGGCCTCTATTTCGACCCTAGCTCTGGCCTTTTCTAATATTATCCCCTTGAGTTTCTCTGCTTTTGTGGTCCTTCATTTTCTCTACCTATAGCACAGCATGGTCAATCTCATATGATCATTGTATAGGGATGTTCTCTGACATTGTAAAGTGCTAGATACTCAGGGCTACTTTTATAATCAACTCCAATCTGTAAAATTTCCTACCATGGAGCTTCAGCTCAACTGTCTAACAATACTGACACTGAACCTTAAAACATCACTGCGAGACCAACACCCAGCTCATCCCTGGGCTCTGGGTTTCTTCAAAGTTGGGCAGTCCTGTTGGTGATTCTTAAAAAAACTCCATCAGAAGTTGATGACTCAGGCTGGGCATGGTGACACATACCTGTAATCCACAGCATGGGAGGCTGAGACAGGAGGATTGCAGGTTCGAGGACAGCCTCAGCAATGTAGTGAGATTCTCAGCAACCTAGCAAGACCTTGTTTCAAAACAAAAACAGAAAAGGGCTCAGAGTGTAGCTCAGAGGTGGAATGCCCCTTGGTTTTATCTTGCGCACTACCAAAAAAAAAAAAAAAGTTGATTAATCAAATGCTTGATTTTTAAAAAATAGTATTTGGGGAAGTGAAAAAGAAAAGAAAAATGGTTTTTTATTCATATTATGCCCCTGTACTTACAAAATACTGGAATCCCCTTCTTCTAGGACTTTTTTTATTTGGACAAAAATTGGGGTGAGATGGGTCTTGAGTTAACCCTGAAGATGAACTTGCTATTTTTCTTTTTCATTAGTTAATGTTCTAGAGGCCACTTGTGGGGAAAAATTTTTTCTTGGTAGATCTAAAATTATGTTTGTGGATAGATGAGGATGTTTGGGAAAATTTGTCTTTGAAGCACTTCTATCAATAGAATTTAAGTGTCACATAATAATAAGACTTCTGGGATTTTCTTCTGTTTCCTTATTTCTACTCTCCGTTTTGAAAACCTGAAATCTTCCTAAGTTTAGAACAAACAAATTTTAGCCCCAAAGGGTGGGCTTGGCTTGACATCTAAATGACAAGATATTGAAGTGGCTCAGGACTTGGCCCCAGCCTGGCTTGGCAATGCTCTGGAACACCCCACCCCTCTCCCTCCTGTGGGTTCAGCCCAACACCTGCCATTTCATTCCACTCCAGTACTAATACCTTCTTCCACAAAATATCCACAGAAGTTCTATGGCCTTAGGAAAAAATGTTCCCTTGGGGAACTCTGTGCTAGACCCAAGCAGAAGCTCTTGGCTGGTTGTGGTGCAACCACATGGTAATGAATACAAAGAAAGATTGGGAAGATGTTAAAGCTTTTTGGATGGAGCCAGGTCATTGTGCCTTAAAAAGTAGCTTTAAAAATATTGAATCTACTGTGACATTCCTATTCTGTGACATCATCCTGAGGAAGCTGGGTTTGGGGGTACTATTCAGCTTTCTTCATCATTCTCTGGTAAGGTCTACTTCATAGGCCAGGGGAGAAAGGGTGTCCTGGGCAGCTAGGTCTGCTTAAGGCCCACTTTTCCTGTTACTGAAAGATGCTGGCTTTGAGGGCCAACCAAGGCTGGCTTTTGTGATTTAATGGGATTTCCCCACTAATTCTCGGGAATTACTGGGGATACAAATTATTGATCAGTTTCCAAAGCACTGTGGGATTTTTATTTGGGTCTTGTTATCTCTTTGGAAGGTGAAAAGTCTTCTATAACCTTTCCAATCCTTCCTTTCTACCTTCTTAATGAACTTCCTGCATTCAGTGCTTCCCAAACTAGTGTCCTTAACATAAATCTTTGTCCTAAGCACAAGACCGATTTCTCCACCTTTCTCTTCAATATCTTGACTTGGATAGTCCACATGCAATTCAAATGCAATCTGTGTAAAATTGAATTCACTATATTTCCCCCCCAAACTTTCTCTCCCTAACATTCCTGTGCTCATTTTCTCTTTAAGTGGCATCTCTCTCTCTCTCTCTCTTTTTCTCTCTCCTCTCTCCTTCTCTCTCTCTCTCTCTTTCTTGTGTATGGGGATTGAACTCAGGAGCATTTTCCTACCTTCAAGGTACACCCCTAGACCCATTTACTTTTTATGTTTTTGAAACAGGGTCTCACTGGGTTACTGAGAGCCTCGCTATGTTGTTGAGGCTGTCCTCGAACTTGTGATCCTTCTGTCTTAGCCTCCCAGGTGCTGGGATTAAAGGTGTGGGCCACCATTCTGGGCCATGCCCTCCTCTCAGTTTCTCAGGCCAGAAGTTTAGGAATAACCCCTGATTATTCTCCCTCTTTACCTTCCACATGCTACTTGTCACCAAAATCCATCAATTCTATCATCTTCATATGCCTTGAATTGAGCCCTTTTCATTTTCATTATTGCTACATTGGTGCAGATCATGGATATAAATCACCTGGATTAAAATAAAGAAGCTCTAACTGGGTTCCTTTCTCCCTTCCACTTCCCAAATACAGACACTTACATAATCAATGGTGAACAAATGTCTGCTAAACTAAGGAATAGAGAAAGAAGGGGAAGAAGAATAAAACTATTACCATTCTAATGCATCTGAAAAAGGCCAGACAAGACACAGGAAAGAGATGAGAAACTTCAAATAGTAAGACTCCTAAGTGAAATGTTTCACAATATTTCTTTGCTGAAAAACTCCTTGCCAGTAACATTATTATCTAACCTAGATCCCAAAAGCTACAGCACAAACCCAATTTTTTTGTTTTGTTAGTTCTGCCCTTAACAAAGAAAACCTAGTCCCATTTCTTTGGTATATGGCAGAGGAAGTTATGAGAATATACATCTTTTGTCCAAAGTCTGATCACAATCCAGACTGGAGACCTGGATCCATTTGCTGGTGCAAAAGCAGCTGCCCCAGGCTGGCTCTCTCTGCCAGGTAATTAGCAGAAAAACACAAATGAATTTGAGGTTTGGGCTCAATTTCCAATTTCTTCAAGTAACTACACACATCTGTTTCTCACACATACCCTATTCCTTCACTCCTTTCCTGTGCAGCCCCCCAGATCCTTTTCAGCCTTTTCCCTTTCCCCAAAGACCAGTAAGTAAGGAGATAGATAGCAAAAGAGAGATCACAAGTCTTAAAGCCCACCCTTGTTGTAAAGTCAGTTTGAATTCTTCCCTTTTTTTGTCTGCACACCAGAACATGATATAACATGTTTTGCTGATGCTAGATCCTACGTTGGGAAGGAGAAGGAAGGCTGATAGAATTCATTGTTTTAAGAGGACTCCGTTCTCATTTTTACTCCCCTACTAAGGGTGGTGGTGAGGGGAAGAGGCGTCTTTAATTTCACAACCTTCCTTCTCTGTCTGGACTTGCTCAGAGGCCTTGGAAGGGGCCAGATATTTCTGTGGGAGGGTGGCCTTCTGCTTTTTTTTCCCCCCTGAACAGGTTGGCTGTAGAAAACCCTAAATTGCACTGGATTGGTTGTGCTACTTTTGCTGAGGAGAAGCCAGCCAACATTGCTCTGGTTCTCTTTGGGTGGGGGTGCAGGTAAGGGGAGGGATGGGTGTGTGTCTTTGCGAGGGTGGGGACAGGAAGGTACTGTAAAAGGGGAAGGATAAAAAATAAGCCTCGTTGGAAGGCACAGTGTTGATGGACTAAATTATTTACTCTGAGAGAAGGCAAAATACAGTTCTGAGCAGGTAGATAATTCTCGTGGATTTGGGCAAATTCTTTTGATCTGCAAGAGAATTTCAAGGTACGGTAGAGAATAAGAACATGTCAGGCTTTCACTCTTTTAAAGCAAGGGTAAAAGGCACAACTTTAGCAGCAGGCCTTTCTTTTTTTGTGATGCTGTGATAAGAATTTGTCAACATTTTTTATTCATCTAGGCTCTTATCTGATTGACTTAAATGATTAATTGTGTACCAGTTTTGCTTAATGTCTAGATTTATAATTAAGTTACTCTTAGAAAAAATTGGATGAAAATGTTGCATGTCTGCTGAAATTGAGCAGACTCATTCTATTTGATCTAGAATGTGACTTCCAATAATGTAATATGTTATTGATTAAAACTTAACATAAAGTTATTAATGACTGAAAACTTCAAAGAATCTGTCTGCAAAGAACTATAGACCCAGAAATTCAGTTCTAAAAGGGGTATTAAAGATCATTTACCAATGGGTCTCAGTCAGGGCTTTTGGAAATGTATATGATAGCTTTGGATTTTCATACTGACTGAGGATATGCATAGTTGCATTTAATATCACGGAATCATGAGTGCTCAGCATTCTACAGAGCATCATATAGTTCCTGGCAACAAAAAATTTCCCTGTCCCAAGTGACAGAAGTATCCCTATTAAAAAATTAACTCTAGTTTATGATTTGAGACATGAAAATACTGAGGCCTGATATTACCCAGGTTTGATGAGGTAGAGTAGAAGGAATAAAATTTAGGCAGAAAGGAAACATTGGGAAGGAAAGGAAAAATATAGTTTTAAAATCTGGAGAGTTCATAAGCTAACTCCACCCTATAGGGTGTGCCCAGGTCTTAGGCAGAAGTTTTATTCGGGCCCACACCTTTAATCCCCTGGATCCCTGCCCCCACCTGAGATTCAGGACAAAGGTCAGATATCAGCCAGCGGCCTCCCATCTTTTGAAAACCTGAGAAAGGGGAGGTCCAGACTTCTTCTGTGCCCACCCCTTCTTGGAACGACCACCTATACCTGAGAAGAGGAGGTCCAAACATCTTCTGTGCCAACCCCTCTTGGAAGTCTATAAAAGGACTGAAGGATGCAAAGACTCTCTCTTGCTCACTAGGCCCGGAAGATGTCCGCTCACCTGCTTTCCCCTCCAGTCCCTTACTTTCCTAAATAAATTCCTGCCTTTTGTTCCTGACTGGCATGTGTTAAAATTCTTTTTTATCACGGAGGGAGGCCAAGAACCCATGAGTGAGACCGAGTTGTCCCAGGACAGGTTGATGAAACAGTACTGAATGGGGCTGATTTACATGTTTGTCTTTGATGTGATTCTATTTCTTTAGTTCCTTTATGCCAATTTCAACAGTGGCTCCACAGATGCTATGAAGAGAGCTTCTCCATCATATAGTGGGAGAACCAATCATAACCTGGTGTCAGTCTTGGTACATAGATATCTATCTTTTCCTTCTCATCCACTGGGATCACAAGTCATCTCCTTCCAACTAAAAACATGGCTTAAAAGTGCAAGAACAATGAAATTTACCAAGAATAGATGGACCAACTGCTTGAAGAATGAGAAAAGATAGAAACCAGTGGCAGTTTAAGTTCAGTTTCAATTTAACACAGAGAATTCAAATAAGAATTTAAAATACATGAATTAAGGATGGCTGGGCAGAAGTTAATATGGAGTCATTTTGAGTCAGCTTGTACTCATCCAGTACAGATGTTAGGGTTGCATCCTCACATATTAAAGACATTTGTGAGCAAGGCATGGTGGTGCCTGCCTGTAATATCAGTACTTGGGAGACTAAGACAGGAGGATTGCAGGTTTGAGGATAGCCTCAACAATGTAGTGAGACTCTCAGCAACCTAGCAATACCCTGTTTCAAAACAAAAGATAAAAAGGTCTGGGAGTGTACCTCAGAGGTAGAATGCCCCTGGGTTCAACCCCCAATACTACATGAAATCCTAAAACTCTTGTATTCCACAATCGTGAAGAATGGAAAACTTCCCAAAGTAATAGAAATAGAAAAAAAAAAAATCTAACTTTCAAAAGGGGGGAGGGGAACTTGAGAAGTTAACCTATAAGTTAACCTATAAGGGAATTCGACATTGGATCTGATCTTTTGAATAGAACATGAAACTCATGTTTCATGCATACTTAGAAAAGAATGAGGTGGTCTGGTAGCTACTGCTACCCTAAACCATCCTGTTATGGACTGATTACTGTGGCAAATCTGTGCAGGTCTATGAATCTATAATATCTGATTTCTACAACATGTTTGACAGCTTGTTGTATGATATCCTAGTGGATACGACTGTGACAGTGGTGTTAGACAATATTGCAGTTAAAAGGATTTCCAGTTGGTTGAATTCATGTATTTAAATTGTTGATAAATGATAACCTGGAAGGAAGGATTGGCAAAATTTAGCTTTGCTTTAACCATGTCCTGTTCAATATACAAATCAATAATTTGAAGGAGCATAGCCGCAAATGTGCTTTCCAATTTTCTTATATGGCAGCAAAGTCATATGGGATAATATTAAAAGTGATCTCTATAGAGTAGAAGTCTGAGCCAAATTCAAGAAGATGACATTTAACACATATAAATAATCTGCTGCACAGAAGCTCAAAAAAAAAAAAAAAAAGGCAATTGCATGACCACAGAGGAGGGGAGACCTGGTTTTGCAAAGCCTACTATTAAAGGGTAAGGGTTTTCTAGGTAAAGAGCTTTTTATTGGGCCATAAGTAGAAGATGAAACAATAGTATGCAGTTTCCATAAAAGCAATCTGCGATGTATACAGAGAAGCATGTTAGGTTGATGAGGGGCTTGGAAATTGTGTCATATGAGGAGTGATTGAAAGAATTAAAGATCAAGTGATGTTTCAATTGAAGAGGAGACAACTAAAGACTACCTTAGGAAAAGGGAGAGGATTTACACTGCAAAGACTTAAGGTAGTAGAATAAAGATCAACCAGGAGAGGTTAAAGGAGACAAATTTTAGCTGAGTATAAAGAAAAATTTACTAGCAATCAAGAAGAAATGAGCTTATGGTAGAAACAACTCAAGTGTTTATCAGTAGGTGGATGGGATGAAACAAAATGTAGTTCCACATATATACTGTGGAATATTATACAGCCTTAAAAGGAAGGAAATTCTGCAACATGGATGAACTACAAAGACATGCTAAATTTTAAAATCCTGTAACAAGAGAATAAATACTGTATGATTTCACTGCTGGGAGGTGCTGAAGTAGTCAAGTTCATAGAGACAGTAGAGGTGGTTTCCAGGGGTGAGGGGAGAGGATCATGGAATGCCATTGTTTAATGGGGACAGATTTTCAGAATTCTAGAGGTGGATGGTGGTGATGGTTTCATGACAATGCAAATGTGTTTACTGCCGCTGAACTGTACACTGAAAAATGGCTAAAATGATAAGGTTAATGTTATGAATATTTACCACACTTAAAAAACAAGTCAAGGGCTCTATTGTCTATAGAATAAGCCTTAAAAATAGAAGAAATGGGCTGCCCTGAGAGGGATTGAATGTCTTGTAATTGGAGGTGTTGAAATAGGAGCAGAACAGTCGTGTGGTAGCACAGTCTGGGGGGAATTTCAGGCTGAGATGGGGGCTAATCCCTGTGATTTCAGAACTTCTATAACTCTATATGAAAACAGAGGTTCAAGCTGGATTTGGTGACATGTGCCTGTAACCTCGGATACTGGATAGACAATGTAGTGAGAACCTGTCTAAAAACCCGAAGTTTGCTCCCTGCCAAAGATTGAGCTAGGATCCATCCTTCTTGATATTCATATATAATATGCATAAAGACCATGTTTTCTAAGGTACATTTTAATATATACTATTTAAAAAATGGCTCCCCTCTGGGCCCCTGTCAAAGTTAAATAATGCGGCATTGCAGAATCTTAGAAGCACCCCTCCCACCCTGTCCGCCATGTGCCTTTTTCTAGCTGTATCACCCTTGCCTTCCTGCAATGACCACTCTCTAGACCTCTGTGGTGACCTATTTCTTACTTTTAAAAAAATAACTTTGCTAGCTGAGCACGGTGGCACATACCTGTAATCATAATACTTGGTAGGCCAAGACAGGAGGATATCAGGTTCAAGGCCAGCTTCAGCAACCTAGTGAGATAGGATCTAGCGAGATCCTATTTTCAAACAAAAAATAAAAAGTTCTGAGGATGTAGCTTAGAGGTAGAATGTCCCTGGCTTCAGTCCCCAGTACTACACACACACACACACACACACACACACACACACACACACACGCACCAAAAATACAAAACAAAACAAACAAAAACTTAGCTATTATGCATCCCAAAACAATAAAAGTTATTTACTTTTCCATCTTGACATTCTGTATATCATATGCTGTTTTAATTTACTTCCTCCTTTAGCTCACTATGTTGATAAAATTCGTCTACATTCATACATGCATGTAGCTATAATTAATTCCTTTTCAATAGACCTGAGTGTTCCCATGTATGAAGATGCCACAATTTAGTTACTATTTCTATTATCAATGGACATTTGGGCTGTTTCCAGCTTTGAGGGTTTTTTTTTGTGTGTGTGTGTGTGTGTGTGTGTGTTTTGTTTTGTTTTTGCAGTACTGGGGATGGAATCCAGGGCCTTGCGAATGTTAGGCAAAGTGCTCTACCACTGAGCTATAGCCCCAGTCTTTTTTTTAAATTATTATTATTCTGAGACAGTGTCTCACTAAATTGCCCAGACTGGCCTTGAACTTGCAATCCCCCTGCCTCTTGAGTAGCTGAAATTATAGGCAGGCACCTCCATGCCTGGCTGCAGCTTTTAGTTTTTATAGGAATTGACTACTGGGTATATCTGTATGCCTGGCTTCTGTTACTCAAACACAAGAATTTCTCTAGGGAATGTACCTGGAATTGGAAATTCTGAGTTGCAAGGTATATACATCTACAAATTTTCAACATAATGCCAAACTGTTTTCCCAATGACTGTATCAATTTCCATTGCCACCAGCAGAGTAGGAGAGCTTTCATTACTTTGCATATTGTCAGATTCAACTGTATTCTTTACATGAGTATTAGAGAAAGCTGTGAGGTTGGCAATCTGGCTCAAATATCTCATCATAAAATGGCAAAATGCACTTGAGTTGCACCAAGAAAAATTTATGTTCTAAAATCAATGTACACGCTTTTTCAAGTTAAGTGGCAATGGAGATAGGCTTCCAATTATACCTTGAGCATATGAAGGGCTGGAAAAGCCTTCAGTGAACCGCCCTATTCCACATCATCCTTTAGCTCCAGATTTGTGTCATACCTGCTCACCACACACTGATGACCTGTCCTGCCAATGCAATGGTTTCATAAAGGCCGTAGCATTTCAAAGGAAAAAAAAAAAAAAAATCCAAACCAAGGCATCATTTACTCAGTTGCTCTGTGATATGAAGAGGCATATTGAATGGAATTAAAATGAACCTCTCTGGGGAAGATGTTATGGGCTATTCAACATTGTGTAGCTTTGGGCTATGGAGCTGACGCCTTGAACTAGGGTTCTACCCCAGCCACTTTCCAGTTATGTAAGCTTTAATCAATTGTTTGATCCTCCTCACACGAGCTGCTTCACCTGTAAAATAGGCATAGTTACAGGACCCACTGTGCCTACGTTTGTGGGGAGAGCCAGTTATGAAGGTGAGACAAGCCATATTAAGTGCTGAGTTCTGTCCGTGGAGTTCAATGTTCAATACATGCTGTGCACGTTGTTATTGGAACCTCTGTCCCTGGAGAGATAATTTTAACATGGCTTCCAGGGTACTAGAATCGTGGATGTGCCTGGGGAAACAGGGCGGGACTTGACCTCTTCTGGGTTTTGTTCCTGCCCCCCACCCACACGCCCTCACATACCCTGGATAGTTTTCAGCAGCAAACATTTAGAATAAGCTTCAGTTTTACTCTTCATCAAACCAGAAGTGAGAGCAAAAACAGACTTTTTTTTTTTTTTCTGAAAAGAAATTAATCTCCTAAACAGGATGATTTTACCCTTTTCTTTAAATACTTCTAAACTCATAAGGGAGAAACACGGCATACATTATCCATCAGAATAAAGCATCATCCGAAGCTGCCGAGTTTCATTGACTTTAAGATTGCCCTCTGAGCTATAGGCTTTTTTTTTTCTTTCCCAGAGCACAGTTAGCAGGGATATTTTTCTTTAAATGGCCCCATTTCATTTGCATTTTTAAGCTTTCACTGCAGAGAGGAGAGGCCTCTGTAAATGGTTCCAAGAAGGTAGCTGTGATTTCTCCAAACTCAGAGCTGCCTGCCTGAAGCTGCTGAAATTGAGTGTCAGCTTCCCTCGGAGTAGAAAGATATTACTTCATATTTGTGCACGCAGTTCGGCGCTCTGCTCTGGTTTGATGGTCTCATTTAGCCACGGGCATTCTCCAGCAATGATTCGTTCTCCCCAATAAAATTAAATATCACCTTTCTTCTCCCCCACCTTCTTTTTTTAATAAGACATTTTCCTGTTTAAGCTGAAGCGAGACAAGGTGAGAAACTGTGGGTTCTCTGTACCTTTTATTACTCCTTTCGACAAGGAGAAAACAGAAAAAAAGGCAAAGGAAGAAGAAAATGTACAATTGGAAACCTGACTGGGACGCCATGTCAAGATGGCTGATCCTTTGAGTTTGTTTAAGGTCAGATAACAAGGTGTTTCTAGGAGAGTCTGGGATGTTTTGCAATGTTGTAGAACAAGGGACCAACTGACCAGCATTATTTCCATGTTGACTTGTGTGTGTGTGTGTGTGTGTGTGTGTGTGTGTGTGTGTGTTTGTGTGTGTGCGTGTGCAGTGCTAGGGCTCAAACCCAGGGTACTCTACCACTGAACTACATCCCTCATCACTCCATATTGATTTTTTAAAAATATACTTTTATTGGTGCATTGTGATCACACATCATAATGAATTTCAGAGTGAGAGGGACATATAAGCACATAGCACTTGGCGAGCTTCCCCCAGCTACCCCCTACTCCCTTTCCTTCCCCATACACGATATTGAGATTGGTGTTGATAATTTTGTATATGCACATAGCATCGATTGAAGTGTTTCCTTCATCAAGTCTCCCTCCTACTCCTCTCCGTCCCGTCCATCACTCCGCTGGGGTTTCTCCTCCTTTATCTGGAGTCTCTCGTTTTTATGATTATTTATCTTTTTTTTTTTTTTTATTGGTGCATTGTAATCATACATCTTTGTGAGGTACAAGCTGGTAGAGGCATACATGCACAGAGCACTCAGTTAACCCTTCCCCAATTCCCACCCCATTTCCTCCCTCCTCCCTCCTTCTCATGTTTGGTTTAGTGATTGATATGTTTGTGAATGTACATCATGTGCATTAGAGTGTTTCCCTCTCTACCCCCCTCCAATCACCTTCAGTTAGGTCACCTTATTTGCTCATCTAAGGTTCCTCCTTCTTCGTCTAGAGTCCCTCCTATGACCCAATTTCTCCCTAGCTTCCGCACATTAGGGGGAATATTCGATTTTTTACTTTTTGTAACTGACTAATCTTACTTAGTTTAATAGTTTCCAGTTCCATCCATTTCCCTGCAAATGACTTGATTTTGTTCTTCTTTATGACTGAGTAAAATTCCATTGTGTACATATCCCATAGTTTTGTAATCCATTCATCTGTTGATGGACATCTTGGCTGGTTCCATAGTTTGGCAATTGTGAATTGTACAGCTATAAACACAGATACACATGCATTAGTCTGGTAGTTTGGTTTCCATTCTTTTGGGTAGATACACAGAAGTGGTATTGCTGGATCATATGGTAGGCTCATCCCCATTCATCTGAGGATCCTGCATACTGTTTTTCTGGAGTCCCTCTTATATCCCAAACTCTCCCTAGTGTCCATATATGAAAGAAAACATATGACCCTTCACTTTCTGTGACTGACTAATATCACTTAGCATAATATTCTCTAGATCCATCAATTTTCCTGCAAATGACATAATTGTGTTCTTATTTATGACTGTGTAGAATTTCATTGTGTGTGTATCCAACAATTTTGTAATCCATTCGTCTGTTGATGGACAGGCTGGTTCTACAATTTGGTTACTTTCAGATTGATTCTTGAGTTCTCACCACTTACCCCACTGTAAGTAGGGCTAATGCCTGCACTAAAGTCCATAGGGCCACAGTAGCCATGGAGTCCTAACACTTCCCAAAGCAGTTCAGGAAGAGGCTGGGTCAATTATAGGGAGGGATGGGCATGGAGTTCTTTATAAGACGAATAAAGAGAGTCTGTGAAGAATAGATAGCTATTGTCAGAAAGTGTAAACCACAGTACCTTGATTAATAATGTTCCTGAATAGAATAAGCTGAAATTTTTGTGTCTTCTGAAATCTGTTAAATCAGTCTTCACCCTGCTGATTAGCTCTGTGCCAAAGTCTGCAAGTTGGTTTTTCAGAACCTGGAACACAATTTACTTGAAAATTGGCCTTTGATAGGACAGTCAGCTTCTTTGGGCTCCTCACAAAAGTCCACTTAACATATACAATGAGCACAGACTTGTAATCCCAGCTGCTTGGGAGGTTGAGGCAGGAGGATCTCAAGTTCCAGGCAAAAGAGGAATGCTATGTAGCCCTCTGTACTGCAAAACAGTACTGATCCCCAGTGCTTCAAAACACATAAAGAAGAAGAAAACCCCAAACAAAACACCATATACTGAGTTGGCAGAAATGAATTGTTGAGAATTTTGGTGTGATGGGGCCAGGAGTGCATGTGGTGAGGGGAGAGAAGGTAGAAGCATTTCTGTTCCTTTCTCTGGAATCTTAAGCCCAGCTTAGTGGAAATCTTGAAGTAGATGTAGCAGGTTTTTGGCATTTTTCCTTTCTGCTTCTCTCTCTTGGTTGTTAGGGCCTTGTGTAGCTTCCAAGGTGACATAACTTATTATTGTAGGGATGTCAAAGAGGATGATGGGTGTGTGATCCTGTTGGGATTACTCCACCTGAAGCTCTGTGATCTGTGGAAGAAGAGGATGAGAGAATTAATGTGGTTTACTTCCTAGTGACTTAGTACCTGGGGTATTCTTAGGTGCTCTTGAACTGTTCTTGCAGGGCCTCCACCAAGGTGACTTGGGGGCCCAAGGTCTAAGTCAGTGACTCCATCCTGGCCACCAGGTTGCTCCCAAGAGTCATTAGCTTGGAATTTTTTTGAGGTTTCTCATTAGACACTTCACATCTCAGGTATCTGTTTTCCTAGGTGCCTTCTTGTCCTGTACTTTGTGCTTTGCCTAGCCTGGCCCAGCTCCTAGCTAAACTTTTATGTTTGTACTTTGGAATTTCCACAATCCACAAAGTCATTCACAACCTCAGACTCTTCACTATGTCCATATTTTTATCTGAACCTGGCTCTTGATAAGTATCCACTGCCATAGGAACCTTCCCAAGGGGAGACTGCTTCTCCCCCCACTGCTTCTCCCTGACATCTCAGGGTCAGCAGATGGCCTCGACTTCCTCCATGCTCCTCATTACAATTCCCCAAAAATGATTCATGTAAAAATCTTGTCTCCTTTAAGGCCCATGCTCATTGGCCTTTCCTGCCCTATTCTAGAGGTCACCAGTGGGATGCCACCAAGGGCAAATGGTCACTGAAATGAGTGAAACAAGCCCTGGTGGGGGCACTGGGAACAGGAGACTCCAGAGGAGGGAGATGAGCTCCATTTTGCTCTATTCTCATAGTTTTTAAGAGCAACCTTCCAAAGAATCCACATTTTTACAGGAACGCTCCTGATTTTTAAATGGCATGTAGAATTCCATCATAAAACAAAGAGGCCAGGAACACTGAGCCACCCAAATAAAATCTGTCTATTGGTCTGACCTGGCTGGTGCAACCATGAATTGTAATTTGCACTCTGTGCTTTCTTGACATCATCTGACAATTGCACAGTCATTCTCCCTGTTCACTAAAGACATGAGCATGCGGTGCACAGACCTTTCCTCCTAAGGAATGCCGGCTCTCAGCCTGGCTCATTTCAGTACTCCTGAGGATGCTCCAGCCAGCAGCATCATGTCTTCCTCATTCCTGCATCCTCTCACTTCTCATCTTTGCATGTCCTCCACCAGAGCTATCCCTGTGCACTACCCCACCTTGGACCTTCTCATCTCCTAGATCAATCCCAATCTCTGACCACAACCTCCTATGTTTCTACTTCTTTTACTTCATAAGTCACATTACTTTGATTTCATAGTCAGGGACTCTCAGATCACTTATCTCTTCCTGCATTCTTCATGATCATAGGCCCCTTCCTTAAGCCCTCCCCAGATTCATTTTACTTTGCCTCTGTCTTGCTAATATTGTTACTCCACAGGCTTTCTTTCATTTTTGGCTGGCAAACCTCAACCCTGAAGCTAACTCAAGTATTAGCCTTCTGTGCCAGTGTTGCAGTGTGTCATGGAAAAATCCCAATTTGTAGATTAATTTTGGTTCCCAGATTCTACTGTTCTCCCCTACTGTCCTGCTGTGGGTCCAGGGTCCTTAGTCAGTGCTCTCTCTGTCCTCTAGACTGGCTTTTTTCATGCTTCCTTCACTATCCTCTTCTCAAATGTTTGACCTTCACAAGGTAAGCATTTGACATTGGTTCTTTCTTCACAGAGAAAATAGAAGCTGAAGACAAGAACTCATTTTCAGCAAACCTACCAATGATCTCCATTCACCTCCATGCTTTTCTCCTCTGCTCCCAGTATTATGGAGGAGGAACCTAGCCCTGTCTGGATTCTCCCTCCACTTGTCCTTTGGAGCTTTTCTCTCCCAACTCTTAGCAGCTTGGCTGGGTCACTTTTCCTTCTCTCTTACCTGTACATCTACCCTGTCCCCTCTCTCTCTCTCTCTCTCTCTCTCTCTCTCTCTCTCTCTCTCTCTCTCTCTCTCTCTCTCCCTCTCTGCCTCTTCCTATCAGCACTTGAACATCTCTGCTTCTTTACTTCCCATTATCTGTTCTACCTACTGCAATCTGACCCTCATCCTTCTACTGAAATTTCCCTCATCAAGGTCATCAATGACTACTTTATTGCTGAATCCATTGCTGAATCCAATGGCAACTTGTAAGCCATTATCTCCCTTGACCTCTTGGCAGCAGTTGATCCTGTTGGGCCTACTTGCATTTTGAAAAACTCTCTTCTTGAGCCTCCATGACCACATGAAGCAGCTTTATTTCCCTACTTCCTCAGATTCAGTTTGGGCTTCTCTTCCTTTGCTCACTTTTAAATATTAGAGCACATTCTGCCTTACTGGTCTTATCTGTCCACACTGCTGAGGCTGACAGTATTCCTGGACTTGGGTGAGACTGAAATAGAGTAACATGGTTAGGATGCAGATGAGGAACGGTAAAAATGAGGCTGGCCAGGTACAGTGGTGCTAGAAGATGAGACTAAGAAAGCAGCAAGGAAGAGCTTGTCGTGCTGAAGTTGGCAACAGGTGAATAAACACTGAGTCTAGATGTTTAGTATCTAAGGTGCTGGAACCTTCTCTCGTTGTATAATAAGATATGGTCAGCCTTTCATAACCTCCACATCCCTGGATTCAAGCAACCTTGGGTTAAAAATATCCAGGAAAAAAAGTTGTGTCTCTACTGGACACATACAGGCTTTTTTTTGGTCATTATTCCCTGGACAATTCAGCATAACAACTATCTACAAAGTATTTATATAATATTATAATCTAGAAATGATTGAAAGTATAAGAGAGAATTATGTAGATTATATCCAAATATTATGCCATTTTAAATAAGGGACTTAAGCATCTGCACATTTTGTCCTGGAGAAGGGATGGATACTGGAGGATAACTGTATTATTCTCTTCTTTGTCCTGGGTTTCTGGAATAGAGCTGTTTAAACCCAAGTGATAAGTGTGTGTCATTCATGGTGAGCCCTTGGTACCACACCTGAGTATATGCTAATGAAGTGACTTAGTGGGTCCCTAAGTAATTTCATGACAGGGAGTGGTCATATGTGATATTGGTCCAACCTCCAGGAGGGGAGGGGAGGAGGCTACATATGGGCCTATACGTGGCCCATCACTCAATCAGTAATGCCTATATAGTAAAACTCTAACAACTCTGGACACCAAAGCTCACATGAGCATCCTGGTTGGTGAACACATCAGTGTGCTGGGAAGACCCATCATGAGGCTGAGAGGATGGCACATCGTGAGGCCTTGGGCAGAGGCCAGGTCACTTCCAGACCTTCCTTTATGTGCCATTTCGTTTGGCTGGCTCTCATTTGTATCTTTATGATAAAACTTTAATCATAGGTATAGTACTTTCCTGAAGTCCATGAGTCATTCTAGTGAATTATTGAACCTGTAAGGACTATAGGAACCCCGAATTTGTAGCCAGTTTGTCAGAAGTGTGGGTAGCATGGGCACCCCTGAACTTGAGGCTGGTGACTGAAGTGGGGCAGTCTTGTTGGGAACTGTGCCCCTAACCTGTGAAGTCTGCACTAATTCCAGGTAGTGAGTCTCAAAGTCACACTGCTGTACTGCACCTTCCAGGAGAAAGTGAGGTGTCCATCACCAGAACAGGACTGGTACTAGATGGTACTAGAGTGGAGAGGACTGAGTATCACAGGAGGGACTGAGGCAATTGTTTATTTGGAAAGTGTCCCTAGGTTTTGGGGTAGGGTAGTAGTAAGGAGATAAGAGAAAGAGAGAGAGAGAGAGAGAGAGAGAGAGAGAGAGAGAGAGAGAGAGAGAGAGAGAGAGATTGATTCACTTTCAGTCTGGCTAGACCTTTCTTTAAACATTTTTTGTGCTTTTAAGTTCTTTGAATCTGTCCCCTCAAAAATTCTAGAATATTGTATATTTCCAGGCTAAAAGATATGACTTTTTCTTTTGTCCCCTAGAAAAGGCAGAGAGCAGCCCTTGGGGATAATAATGACACCATTTACGCTGTGCTCTCTTGTAGTTAAAATTGTGTCAGCCATTTTGACCCCTGGTGGGATTTATGGTTGCTTAGATCTCAGTTGGAGAAATGAGTTTTGGGCAGCAGACAGGAGGGAAAAGGTCTCAGGCTTGGAGCATATTATTTTAGTGAAATGGAGAGAAAATTCACTCGAGCCTTTTTTCCTTTCTGTTGGCTACAGAATCTGATTGAGCATATTCTATTACCCCGGTCTGCACCTTGATGTCACTGGACTCTCTCAAATGGGGCCCTCAGTAGTTCTATTCTTAATAATAACACAAGCTCCCAAGATGTACTAACATCATACTGTGTGATTGATCATCCTCTCTGGCCCAGCTCCTTACAGACCCTTGTTCTGTTCTTCCTCTCAACCTTTGCAAATCAGAAATGTCTCCATTTTACAGAGGAGGAAACTAAAGCTTAAACAGGTTCATGGCACCTGCTGGGACTGGCACAGGGATCAGGTCCAGGCTGCTCACCCTACTAGAGAGTGCTTTTTTAGTATAGGCAGGCACTGAACCTAGTACTCAAAAAGAAAAATGATTAAGACCCTGTTCTTACCTCTCCAAGGAGCCCACAGTTAGATCAGAGGAACTCACCATTATCTTCCAATTAAGGTGCTGACTTCGAGCAAGAGTTGGTAGTATAAAGACTTTATTCAAATACACGACTGAGCCAGACATGGTGGTGCACGCCTGTAATCCCAGTGCTTAGGAGGCTGACTCATGAGGTTTGCACGTTCAAGACTAGTCTCAGCAATTTAGTGAGACTTTCAGCAACCTAGTAAGACCTTGTTTCAAAACAAAAAATAAGCCGGGCGTGGTGGCGCACGCTTGTAATCCCAGCATTCGGGAGGCTGAGACCGGAGGATCCGGGTTCGCGGCCAGCCTCAGCTACCCAGTGAGGCACTCCGCAACTTAGTGAGACTCGGTTTCAAAATAAAGAATAAAAAAATAGGGCTGGGGGTATAGCTCGGAGGTAGAATGCCTCTGAGTTAAATCCCCAGTACCACAAAAAAAAAAAAAAAAAAAAAAAAAAAAAAAAAAAAAAAAAAAATAGGGCTGGGGGTGTGGCTCAAATGTAGAATGCCTCTGGGTTCAATTTCCAGTGCTAAAAACAAAAACAAACAAATAAAAAAATATACAAGTTGTTGTTAAGCCTGAAAAGATGGCCAAGGAGGGTCCTATAGGGGTCTTAGATTAAAGACACCTTGCCTCTACTTCTTGAGCTTTCTGATATTTGTATCTCCACACCTAGTACAATGTTTTACACACAGTGGATATTCAACAAATATTTCTAGAATAAGAAAGTTGATGCCTAAAAGCCTAGCTTTTCCATATTTGAGTCAGCCATTTCCTGTCTCTAGGAAAGTCAGGAAAGACAATGATCTCTCATACATGGAAACCTGATTCTTTTTTTTTTTTTTTTTTTGGTTTTTTTTTGGCGGTACTGGGGATTGAACTCAGGGGCATTCTACCTCCGAGCTATACCCCCAGCCCCATTTTTTATTCTTTATTTTGAAACCGAGTCTCACTAAGTTGCAGAGTGCCTCACTAGGTAGCTGAGGCTGGCCGCGAACCCGAATCCTCCGGTCTCAGCCTCCCGAATGCTGGATTACAAGCGTGCGCCACCACGCCCGGCTGGAAACCTGATTCTTGAAGAGGAAAATTTGCTTTGGAAGGATTTGTCATCTTAAATCTATTGCTTAGTGTTCAGTCCCCTTTGAAAATAAATAAAAATGTTCAAAGCCCAAAGTGACCATTGGCTTATGTAACGAGGTGACACACAGTTTTTGTTTTAACTTCCCCCCAAAACAGTAGTCAAGTAGGTGGGGCTTGGGTGGAAAAGGAGTGTGTGGACTCAGAGATTACACGTGTTCATTATGTAAGGATTTGTAAGATTTACCATGGTTTCTGGTAAATGCTGGCACAAGTTAGTTTGGCCCCAGGCTCTGTGAAAGCTGCTAACTTTCTGATGTTGCTGGTCTTTCTTTGGCAAGGAAGCAAGGTGTAGCTGGGGCAGGGCAGGGCAGGGGGGAGCACAGGGAAGGGCCGCAGCACCTGGCTCGCTCGCTCGCTCGCTCTCACTTTTTTTTTGTACTAGAGATTGAATTCAGGGGCATTCTACCTCCAAGCTACATCTCCAACCCTTTTTATTTTTTTATTTTGAAACAGGGTTTCGCTAAGTTGCTAAGGCTGGTCTTGAACCTCTGATCCCTGTTTTAGCCTCCCAAGTACTAAGTACAGGTGTGCACCACTATGCCTGGCTCACCTGATTCTCATCATCCTGCTTCCTCTTCTCTATATTCAGTAGTGTGTTGAAAGCACTGTGAAGCTTCATTGACTTCTACTGTGTTGTGACTCACAATTCTGAGGGGAGACCCTGGTGTCCCCTTTCCCATTGCCACCCCCTAACCCCAAGTTCATAGGACAGAATGGAGCTTGGATAGGGGGTGCTTTAATTATTGTCATTAACTAACTGCAACATCTGCCCCATGAAGGGGCACTCTACAGGGCGAGTTCTTGACTATAAACATATTTCACTTTTGCAGGATCACTGTGAGGGAGGTAATTGCACATGCCTGTAATCCCAGTACTTGGGAAGCAGAGATAGGAGGATCACAGGTTCAAAATCAGCCTCTACAACTTAGTGAGACTTTCATCAACCTAGCATGACCTTGTTTAAAAAGAAAGAAAAAAGAAATAAAAGGCTGGGGGTATAGCTCAGAGGTAGAATGGCCCTGGGTTCAATCTCCAGTACTAAAAAATATCCCCATTTTATAGACAGCAATACTGAGGCTCACAGAAGCTAAGTGGCAATGCCCAGCTGAGGCATTGTGCCTGGGCCTCATTATCATCCCAGACTCCTGACTTCCCATCTAGGTCACATTTCATTACCAAGATGGTGAACTATTTGGGCCAGGGCAGAGAAGTAAGGCATAGCCTGGCCATGGAATGGACCAAGGAGGGATGAGGGGAGCCACTGGAGCACAGGTGCTGAGGTTTTGGAGGTCCCTAGAAAGGCTATGGAGGTGGAAAAGCCCTGAGCTGACACTGCTGTTCAGAGTTGGGTGCCAGGCTTGCTGGGTGCTTTGGTGGCCTCTTTCCATTCCGGGAGATCAACCAGAGAAGCCTGGAGGCTTTTCTCCAAACTTGGAGTTTGCAGAAACCTCAGAGTAAACAGGTACATAAAACCTACTTGTTCTTGTCACTCTAACCCCATAAAAGGTTAAGAAATAGTTGAAGGGTGGGAAGAGAGGAATCAAGGGACTCTTGGTATAGTCAGATTCTTGGCTGCTGGCTTATTTATCGGGCTGTGTCTTCCATTTGTCAGGCTATAATGATAGTAGCTTTTATGAGTAAGCAATTTTTTTAATGAACTTGTTCCAAATGTGTATTCCATTCTTGGAACTCTCTGTGCTCTGAAGCAGCTTTATAATTATTGTCTTCAGTGGAATAGCCAGGCTCTATCTGACTTTTATGTAAGCAATTTCACTTGGTTTGCTTATTCCTCTTTTTGGCCTCAGATAAGATGAAAGGGTGGAAAAATATAATAATACTAACTCTTTTTTAGAGGGTTCATTATATGCTAGACATTGTTGTAGACATTATGCATTCATCTTTTAATTTTATCCTGATGTTACCTGGTGTTACAGTACTTTTATAGCTCCGTTTTACAGATGAAGAAACTGTGGCTCAGAGAAGTTGAGAGAAGTGTCTAAGTCCAGAAATATTAAGCGGTAGAGATAAGATCTGAGCAGAGGTCTGACCTGGGCTCCGACCCCTCTGCTGTACAGGGTGGACAGGTTGGGCTGCTTCTGCCAGTGGCTCCTGGTGGAGCTGGGGGTGGGAAGAGGACCTCAGGACACTCGTTAAAGCTGTGGAGTCATTTGCCATGCTGGCCCATGCAAGAGGTGTTGTAATTAAGTGTTGATGGCTCAGTAATTATAGATAATTTTCTGGTCTTTTGCTTTCATAAAGGGAAACGAAGAAGTTTAGAGAGCTCCCTAAACTTGTTGCTGCCCATGATAATGCTACCTTCTGGCTTGGTACATAACTGCACCATTTATCCCAAAGCCCTAAGATTTTTCATACTTCAATTGGAGTGTGTGTGTGTGTGTGTGTGTGTGTTACCATCCTATTCTAAATCCCGATCCTTTCCAGACTGGACTGAGACAGCTTGTGAGTTCCTGCATCCAGGGCAATCTCCTTCTGCTCCATCTTGCAGGCTGTTCACAAGTAGACAGGGCCGGAGTGTTCTTCCAGCACACCCATCTGCTCTGGAGCCCCAGTGGCCGCTCAGCAGCTAAGACCAGCTCTACAGTCAGCGGCTGCTCAGATATCTGTTAGGCCACCTGCTTGTTCTGTGACTTTGGGTCAGTCATTTAACCTCTCTGAGCCCTTACTGGATTAGTAAAATAATACTAAGAAAAATAGCTGCCTGATTGGGTTATTGTGAGGATTGGGTAAAATGATACACATAAGGATAATTGGCTTAATAACTTTTAGCTACGGTTATTCTCTCAGCTCCTATCTAAATCCTCAGTTAAATATTGAAAACCACTATCAAATTGTTCCTAGCAATCAATCAATCAATAATTTAAAATAAAAAAAAACTCATTTACTCCTAGTATTTTGCCTTATTTTCAACCAATGGATGAGCTATGCTAGTAAGTGAGGCTGTCTCTAGGACCCTGTCTTTTACTGCTCTGTTATTTCTGTTATCTTTCTACAAGGTAAACATGTAAAATGAGCAAAATTTGCTTTGGAGAAAGCCCTTCCATCTCCCATTGCTCATCTCTTCCTGGGGTGCATAATCCTTTCATACCTGGTGCCCTCCTGCTGACCACCAGCTCCCCAGAGCTCCACATGAACACCCCAGGCCCTCACCTCCTGATTAGTACAGAGCTGGGTCCTTTTCAGAGATGGGAAAATTTGCTCAGTTTGACCCATGAGTGAATTTGTTTCCCTCCAATTAGTTGGAAAATCGAACTTGATCTATGAAGAAGGCAGATTTATAGCTTGAGCTGATACATTACTGCCCGAGCTTTGTGGTAATAAAGGATAAAATTGCTCCAGCAGAGGCTTGGGTGGACACTGTGCTGGTTTCTGATGACTGTGTCCCCTCTGGTTTTTGGTGTCTAAGTGCAGCAGGGCAGGGTGATCAAACCACCCTTCACAGGAAATGTGGGGAGCTTTGGGGAGGAAGACAGTGGGAGTGTGGGGCTTTTCTTTGCCCTCCACTCCACTCCCTTTGTGATGAGATGTTGCTTCTCTGTGTGGAGAATAGAACTATTCTGGCTATTTTTCAGCCAAAGTTTCTGTGGACTTCATCCCTCAGGACAGATGGCTGCCGTGGTTTCCATCCGGTAGAAAGGCTGTTTGTCTCTTCCCTTGCTTCTGATTTTTCCTCTGTGCCTCATTGGCTTTGATTTACTTTTGTTCTGTTTTGCTCTGCTTCTGTCTTTTGCTCCCTGCCTCCTGCTATCTATTTATAGATCTCTTCCGGTGTCTCTTCCTCTCCCCTGGTCTTCCTCTTTCCTCCATATCCACTTTTCCACTGCACCTCATTCCATGTCTCGCTCGCCTCCCTTCTCCTGCGATCTTATTTTTGGCACTCCTCCTTCTTACCTCCTTTTCTACCTTTGATTCTGGTTTATAATATCTTGAAAGAGCGTTTGATAGCGTTCGTCTGACCCTGCCTGACATCCAGCCAGCAATTCTTCTCAGGCAGCTTTTGATGTGGTCTGTGTGTGATTGATGAAAGCTGCTCAATTTGCTCTTCAAAGCTCTGTTTATGGAGAGCTTGGATGCATCTCCTCGAGATTTCACTCCTGTTTTTTCACCATAAACAAGTCCAAATTACAGGATAAAACCAAGCCCTTTTCCATTTGTTCATCCTCACAGACCCCTTAATGCTCACAAGAGATGGATCACGTTGTATACACCCTCCTTTTAAAACCGATTCTCCTTCCTCCATCCTGGTGTCAGAGATTTTAACCCACAAAAGAAGTACCTTGGGCAAATTTTAATTTGAATGCAACCACTGTCAGCCCCAGAGAGGACATTTACATTTGAACTCTGGGAAAGAAAATAGAAGAAAAATGCTAATGCTGTTAAAACCTGAATCTGATCACATTAGATACCCTGGCTACTCCAGATTATGTCTGTGGTAGAATGTGAGGAACTGAAATCGACAGAATTGTCTGTTTTTTCTGGTTTTGGAAAGAGCAGTAGTTCAAGTTCTTTCCAGCTGTAATCACCCTGAATCCCCAAAGCACATGAGAAGAGGAGGCATATTTTTATCTGGCTCAGTTTTCTGTAGCGCTGTTTCTATTTTTCAGCCTAAGAAGAGGATTTATGCACCTGCTGTAGATGGCTAACACATCTGCATTCAACTGCTCAGAAAAGCGATGGACAAAATAATCTGTAGAAGTTCTTTGTAGTTCTTAGGCTCCCTGATTTGGAGACTCCAATACTTTGGTATGATAAATATATTGCAAAGTAAAGATTATTCAGTTTCATGCTAGAATACCTGAGTTTAAATTCAGATTTGGACAATTACAGATTGAACGATCTTCAATAAATTTTGAAATTTTTCAAGTTTTTTTTCCCAATAGCTTTACCAAAGGACAATTTACATGTCATAAAATTCAGCTATTGGAAGTGTATGGTCCAATGATGTTTAGTAAATTTATAGTCATGCTATTATCACCACAACCCAGTTTTATATCATTTTCAATAGTTTACAACTTCTTCCTATTTTCTTTCTTCATATTAAAATTGGAACTAAGTGGTAGATGGATTGTAAAATTAACCATAATCCTTCGACCCATTGAAACATTACTTTCTTGCTCTTTCTACTGAGAGGTAGAATTGATTTCCTCATTCCTTGGATTTGGGACTGGTTTTGTGACTTGTATTTGACCAATAAAGTGTGGTGTAGTCTAAGTGATGGTGTGCCAGTTGTGAGTCTAGACCTCAAAAGGTTGTGCACGTTTCCACTTTCTCTTTCGAACCTTGCTATCTCCACCATAAAGTTGAGTTATCCTGCTGAAAAATAAAAAATTGTGTGAGCAGAGGCCCCTGTCATTCCAGCTTCCCTTTTTTCAGCTTTCTTAGATCAGCTTCCCCCTGCTTGCCCTCCAGCTGACCACATTCAACGAATACCCTCAACAAAGATTGATTAGGCCCAGCCTAGATCAGCAGGTCTGGTCAGCCATTCTGTAGATCCACAAGAAATAATAGAAGTTTATTGTTTTAATCATTAATCTTTAGGATGGGTTGTAAAACATCATTAGTATAGCAATAATTAACCACTGCAAGGTGGTTATGAAAACAATTTTGTAAAAGCTATGACAGGTTTGAAGCCAGCCTTAGCAACTTAGAAAGGGTCTCAGCAACTTAGTGACACTATATTTCCAAATAAAAAATAAAATAGGGCTAGCGGTGTAGCTCAAAGGTAGAATGTGCTGGGTTCAATCCCCATCACCACAAAAATAAACAAATAGATAAAAGCTATGAAGATACCTAGTACTCTGCCTATCATATGGAAGGCCCTCACTATGTTAAAGGAAACAGAAACACAAACACGAAATCAGAGCCAAGGTGAGGAAGAGAGAGGATAGAGAGAGGTGGGTGGGAAAATCTTAATTTCTAAAATGACCAGGAGCTTTAATTCCAAGGATGCCTGAAGAACAGAGTATTATCTTAGCAGGTTGTTTCTGTTCACCTCCAAAATATGCAGAGCTTTGGGAGGTCAGGATTGGTTTGAAGAGAGGTAGAAGGAGTGGGTCTTTAAGTAGATAGGATGCTTGGTACCAGAATCCTTATGATTGGTTGATCTCTAGCAGGTTCTATAAATTCGTCCATCTTCCCCAGGAAGCAGGCCATCTAGGGAATCTGAGAGCACATCGCAAAAAGCTTTGGCTTGGGACCCAGGGTCCCTAATGCTAGCTCTGACGCTGTAGCACCATTACTCTGTGACCATGGATAAATCACTTTCCCTTCCTGGGGCTTGAACTAGGGTATTTCTAAGGTCTCTCCTAATTCAAATAGTTTGTAACTTCAAGTCTAGTTCATCTACCCTCCTTGAAGAAAGAGACTGAAATTAGAGCAAACTAATGGAGATGAGTAGGCCTTCTGACAACATGTGCAGGCCTTTGGAAAATGGAGCTGTAAGGAAAATCAAACCAGAGGTCAGTAGGTGAGCCCAGCAGATCTCCACTGAATGGATGGAGCATGACTGTGCCCATCTCTGAGGATGCCAGAGGTCCTGGACACTCCATAACTTGTGTCCTATGCTGGATGGGCTCTTAGGGTATTTGGGGACTGTTAGTGCAGCCTCCCTTCCCTCCTAGAGCAAAGACATTGAAGGCTTTTCTTTTTTTAATGTACTTTTATTGGTGCATGAAAATGATATAT